>JBAKBP010007225.1:0-102025 GCA_037953745.1 Lithodes maja | reverse complement strand
GAAAGATAGTGTCACGGGTTGATTTTATGTGTATCACTGTATGGGTGTGTGCGGCTATAAAGTGAAATATTACCAAATGTGATCTCACAAAGAGTTCATTTACAAAATATTCTACTTTATAACGATAAATATGTGTGGTTTGTATCCTCGTCTATAGAGGCCTAACAAGTGATAAGGGAGGTCTGTTATACACTTATACAGCCTTCAGCAAGCTAAGTTCTTCGTTCTAGTGCCGTGGTCCAACATCTACGGATCTTCCTCGTGCTCGTCCTTGTAGTGGCTTCAACGTCAGGGTTGGTGGTGGGTGGTCCTCTAACAACGTCCTCTAACAGGTCTTGACACGGCTGTGAGTTGGCCCCTTACCATCCAGGTGTTGAGAGGTAAGGGAGAGGGATCAGAGAAATTACTAGGGAACACGGATCAGTGTACTGGTAATCTAGCAACTCCTACACTCAAGTCTCGGGCTACATACGGACCAGTGTACTGGTGATACCAAGCCTGGAGGGTTAGACCGTTAGAGAACTTACTAGGCAGCGCGGACCTGTGTAGCCTACTGTCCACCACCCAATTTATCTCTCGAGTAAGGGAGAAGTCATTATGGCCTGGACAACTATCGATACTCAAGTTGGGTATGGCCAGAGAATCTATTAGGCGGCTCGGACCAGTGTACTGTCCACCTAACAATTTCTCGGTAGGGTTTGGATCACTACCCAGGGACTGAGTTATAGCAGGCTACATGGACCAGTAGACTGGTAGCAATCTAAATAAAGCTCAATATCCGGGCTCGACAGACTACTCGGACCAGTATAATGGCAGTAAGTCATTACCCAGGATCTGCACAGTAACTAGAGTCATATGGACAAGTGTACTAAGAACTCGTCGTTATTATACAATTCCTCCTTTACTATCTTTAGGCAAGTGGGACAGTTTAGGAAGCTCCAAGTCTATGTAACTTCTTTCACTGACCAATGTACAGGCAATTGGAATTAGACCAGGAGATTGGATAGGGCTAGATGATGTTTGACTGCACTGACCAGTGTATGGGCAGATCACGTTGCACCTAGGAATCGGCAGCTACTCTGACTTCACCCTGTCTGCCCTCTGCTGGTTTCACCGGGCACGTCATACATTCAGCAACGTAGTCCAAGGCGAGGTATCTGCGAGTAATAGGGGTATGGGGTTAAGGTGTCAACTTTAAAGGGCTTTGGTCGACTTCCCTGATGGCATTGGTTCTGATTTCTCGGGGCTCTAGCTTTGCTTCTCGTTCTTGTGGACCTCTTTTTTTCTGTCTTTCTGTCCTTCCTTCTTTCCTACTGGCGTCTTCCCGTTCTTGTTGGTCTTTCCGTTTTCTTTTTTTCTTGCTCTGGTCGCTACTATATCCTGAGTCTCGTGTTTTCTCTCATATTTTAGGTATTGATCATATTTGTTAAAAATGGCAATTTATTTGGCTTTAACTAATATCAACGTAAACAACGTAAAACGTACAGTATGTTTACTACTACTACCTTAATAATAATAATAATGTTATATCAGGTTTTTACTGGGGTTGTATTGACTAATTAGATAGAATCTTACTTGACTGGAGAAAAGGAGACCAACACAAACACAAGCACGAAGACAATAGAGGATAATATAACGCAGAGTACAAACATAGATTATTCTTATTTCACAGTAACATATGATTATAAGTGTAATGTTACATCAGACATGGATAGGTAATAATATAACAGCACGATCGAGGATCCACTAGGCATCTCAAGGGGAAGATCTTTGGCAGGTTCAGACAGTCTTTGGAGATGCGGCTGCGTTGTATTCCTTATGACGACCTGGTCCGTGGTGGTGGTCCTGCCGTGTGACGGTTGCAGAGTTGGCGAAGACTTCCTTGGGGTCTTCTGAATATCTACGGGGTTGAGGTCTTTTACGAATACGAGCCATTTCACCAGTGTAGTACACTCTCGTATCGTATGACTTGAGTAGGGAATCGTTTCACCAGTGTCTTACGCCCTCCACTACGATTCCTTGACCTTGACTTGCTACAGGAATCTCTGAAAGATCTTTGATGTTAGATGTTGTGGTTCTACGAGTACGAGCCGTTTCACCAGTGTCTTACGCTCTCGTATTGCAGGACTTATGTAGGGAGTTGTTTCACCAGTGTCGTTACACACTCCACTACGAGTCTTGACTGAGAAGGAAGCCGTTTCACCAGTGTCTTGCGCTCTTCCAACCACCCTTACTATTTTTGTAGGTTTACTAGAACTAGAGCGCTTGTCGGTATTGCATACTCTAATTACAGTAAATCCTGTACCAAGGTAATGTAAAGATGTTGGGTGGTCACCAGTGTGGTCCAACAAGAATACTAGCAAATCCAAGGTACCTTTGAGAAATGCGTCGAGTAGTTCCACCAGTGTCTTACTCCCTCAAGGCAATTTCTCAGTTAATTGTACCAAGTCTTTTGATACTATCCCTACCAGTTTGGTAATAGTATCTGTTCAACTCTACTGATGATGAGGTAGGCTGAGATGGTCTTACCACTTTCGTCGTTCTCCTCGGTGGGGCATTTCAAGGCTAGAGAGGCGGCTGTGCCTGGAGGAGGGTCTGGGCCGGCTGCGGTGGTGTGTTGATCTTTATGCACGGTTTGTTTATTACGACGTCGTGAGGGATTATCTTTGTTAGGTATATCATCAGTAGGTGCCGTCCTCACAGGTATGTTCTTTCCTGGGGTCGGGGGAAGTGCCTGAGTAATGCAGGTGACCCGAGCGAACCATGGTGAGGACTCGCTTGTGCCCTCTTGTCTTGGTGTCGCAGTGGCAGTGGTTGTTGGTGCGTGCAGGGCCTCATCTCTGTGGTTTGTTTCCTAGGCGCTTTTCTTCCCTATCTCAAATAATAATAACGTATTGCATAAAACTGTTCTAATATTTTTAAAAGGTTGGTCTATAATGACCTCTCAGTACAATCCCCAACACTTTAGGGAGCGTTATCGGTGTCGGACATGCAACTTATAAAACATATCACAGAGTACATGAAATGTCAATGAAAGCTAGTAACACATAATACAGTTGCAATCTGAATATTTGATGCCAAAATTCAAGACAAATACACTATATTAATCGCAAAACCACACACATTCCGTCGATTACAACATGATGAGACAACTTTAGTAAAATAAATGAACATAACTTGAATCGTAATTAAGAGCAAGAAATCATTAGGCCTACCTATAGTACCAAGGTCCTAGGTTGAGTGGTCAAACAGGGAGCATATCATTATTTATAAACACATATATATACATGTATAGTCCCGGATAAATGTTCTTAACCATACTAGGATTGTCATTATGTAATTAAATGTTATGATATACAAAAACAAAAACAAATACTTTTCCATAAATTTACAAACTGATAATTGCATAAAATATTGATTATACATAAACTGGTTGATTCAAAATGTAATACTTGCGTAATTTATTCACAGGATGGTTAAAATCATGTGTCCATGAGTGTACATACATACTATAGATGTACACTCAGGGACAAATTTAGTGTTTGCCGCTCCAAAATCTCTACCTTAGGGTTCTCTTTTGTTTTATAAGATAACATTATTCCCTAACACATCTGAACAAAGCTTATATATCCAAGCTTTGTTCAGGTGTGCGAGGAGTACATTTGTCTTATTCTAATAGACAAAATTAAAGTAGTCATTTTGGAGCGGCGACACTAATTTTGTTTGTTGGTGTATACAGCCTACACACTACAAAGTTATATACCCAAATATTGGCTACAGTTTACAGAGTTCAAACAATCTTAATTAGATTTATTAGAAGCTCAACAGTTAATGTATAAACTACATTTACAGAACGGTATATATAATGTAAAAGAGGATGAATAAAGACATATATAAGTGATAGTGTTTCCTACAGCAATCTTAAAAGAAATGTAATTTACCACATGAAAGTTTCGTTCTACAAGGAAGTTGGAGTTGTAGACATCGATAGTAAACATAAATGCAATAATAATGTAGGTTTCGGATGGCTAAAGAGTATGTTGAATTGGATAGTATGTATCTATAAATGTACTATAACTGTATTTTAGCTGGTATAATTATGTTAAATATCGATGTTTGCAACTCCAACTTGCTTATAGAACGAAACTAGCAAGTGGTCAATTGCATAATTTAATAATTATATTTTCTGAGACTACGAACTTCATAGGGCTACTGTACATATGCATACATAAAATACATACATGCCTAGACATATACGTACATACAGACTGACAGACATACATACAAAAAGGTGCACACCTAATTCTTACCAAGTTACTCCATCAATATATCCGTTTTCTTAATACAAATTGTAAACAGCGGACCAAATAACTGCGGAAAAACGGCAGCACTGGGCCAGCCTACCAGAGCTAGTCTTAGGTTAGCCAACCAGCGTGCAGCTAGCACACAATAATCCCTTTCTTGATATTGCATATATATATATATATATATATATATATATATATATATATATCCATCGGCCAATCAGCTTGCAGCCCCACCACCTGCCTCTCCACACTACCATGGCCACCAACAATATTACCTGTGGCACTGTCAAATGGTATAATTATAAGGCAGGCTATGGCTTCATAACTACGAAGAGTAACGAGGATGTCTTCTGCCACCACACCAACATTATCAACAACAACAGCAAGAAGAAAGCCTCACTAAGAAATGGTGAAACAGTGACTTTTACCATCAAAACAGGGAGACAGGGACGTGAAGCTACCAACATCACAGGCCCTGAAGGAGCTCCAGTCAAGGGCTCCTCTTTCTCCCCACGGAATGTTCCACCAGAGTCGACACCACCTATGACTACAGCAGATGGGGAAGCAGTACTGAGGGCCAAGATCTTTGCCTGTATTCAGTCAGCCATAGCCATTGCTGGCCCAGACAAACACCAACTCTGCCAGCTAATTCCCCGTCTGTTGTCACACAACAATCTTCCCACCATCACCATACCTCAGAAGGCCTTCTCCGCGACCCCTGCAAACATCAAAAGGGCGTCAACAAAGAAGAAGCCCCCCAAGACACAAGATCGAGTTCCAGAACTACAGGAATCTCCAACCCTTCACATCCATGAAGAACACCAAGAAGAGGACGAAACACAAATGGAACCCGAGGAAGCCAGAGCATCATCATCACCACCAACTTCCCCCAACACCAAGCCAAAATCGCCAAGAAAGAGATCCCCAGGACCACTCCTTCCCCTCCCGACAAACCCGGAGACAATAAAAAAAATCGCCAAGGAGACGGAACCGGAAGAAGACACCATCGAGCTTGCAGAACTAACACTGGGCAGTATTGGATTCATCTGTGACGTCTTTGAACAAGATCCCGACGTTAGGAGGAAAGCATATTATTATATTAATCAAGAAGACTTGGAACGAACTCTCACAGAAGAAGGAAAAAACAAACTGAAAGCAAGACTCAACAGATCAGATATAGACATCCCTAAGTTAAAATCCTTCTTATCAGCGCTTTAGTAACTTAAGTACAACAATAAAGCATGAATGAAAGTTTAAAAAAAAAAAAAAATTAGACAAACAAAATAAAGTAATAAACATCCCTCAACAACAGCAAGGTGGACGGCCCACTAACTTTTCTCTTCCACTGTATTTCATCTTTCCTACTTTCTCTTCCCTCCACCCACTCTGAGGTGCCTCTCTTCCCCCCTTACCTTAAAAAAAAATTATATATATATATATATATATATATATAGTTACGTATCTTGATCCTCAAGTGGTTAACTTGATGAATCTAGATAGCACAGAGATATATATTAAGGTATCAGTCAGCTGAAGGCAAAACAAAAGTAAAATCTAATAACATTTCCTGTTGTTGCTTCCTTTCCTTTTGGATCTTAGGACTCAGTATCCTTTATTGACTGATACTCTTTAATTATGAAAAATACTGAAACTAATTAAAGTCATGTAGTATTTATAAAGAATTATTATTTAACCGAAGCTTAGTAGGCTATGGTTATGAACCGAATAAGTTATATCTAAAGAAGGACTATTAATTCTATAAAAAGTCTTGAAAGATAAATATTAAAGTAAGAATATTTCTGTCTCTTACCCTTTTTGAAATGAATAGATAGTTTTCTTATATGTCCTTGTATTTATATTTAATATAATTATTCTTGGTTCTTGTCTGACGTTAATAGTATTATATTATTATTATCATCAGGATTAATATCAAAGTCACATAAAAAGTTAGATATATATTTAATAATTAGTTAAATGTATTTCTTAACCACGTAACATTGAGGTTTGATTATGAGTAAATAAAGTTACAGGATCGCTTCATAGATTCGAATCAGGTCTCACTCAAATAATATGAAAAGCAAAATATAATATTTTGAAGCAAAAGAATTGTCTTCAGCTTAGGAAATCACTAGAAGTAATATTAACACAGCCATGTTAGTCTAAGGCGATATTACTAATATGAGACAATAGCATCACCGTACTAAGCACCATTAAGCAATGTAAGCTTAATTAAAAGAAAATGAAAGAACTCGTAAGTATTAATATAAAACAATAGTATTACTTTCATCATAACCCAATTACTTAAAGAGTTGCTTTAGTCCACAAGTTAGTCAACTAAAATAGTTAAGTACATAATAATAGCGTTAAAGTTACTTCGCAATCAAATAGTTAAGTACACAATAATAGTAGCGTTAACGTTAATTCGCAATCAAATAGTTAAACACATAATAGTAGCGTTCACGTTAATTCGCAATCAAATAGTTAAACACATAATAGTAGCGTTCACGTTAATTCGCAATCAAATAGTTAAACACATAATAGTAGCGTTCACGTTAATTCCCAATCACATATCTCACTAACCAACATAACGTAAGTGTTTACACCGAACACACTTAACACACATTTATATAATCTGACTGACAGTCACAATCCCATTATAATACTTCACCCCGTCTTCCTCCAGCTGCAAGTTCACCTTCCCCAACTCCAAATGAGACTGATTTGAATGCCCACAACTCGGGTCTTATATACCAAACAATGATGGTGTAGGAACGAATCAGGAGGCGAGTGATGGTGCGCGCCCCTATCATAGCTCCTCGAGTTGCATAGCAGGTGCCTGGTCCAATCACAGCTCCCGGCGTCGATCATACGTCATAGCATCGTGGCATCGAGGTAGTTTGCAGGGTCCCCTATGACGCACGCAGGTGTGAAGGCTTGTTTGCAGGTATGCGGGCGAGGTAGTTTCCCCACTCGCTAGTTCGCTCGCTAGTCTGCTTCACCGTTTGGGTAGTGCGGCTCCTTCAACTCTAATTCTAACTCTTAAATTAACATACAGGGCTCCGTATGTCAGAATATATATATATATATATACTGTATATATATATATATATATATATATATATATATATATATATATATATATATTATATATCCATCTCTCTAGAAAGCTGACATTTTTTTCAAGCGACACCAATCATGCCTTTTCAATTCTCAGTACTGTTTCCATGAAATGTTGAGTATGACTGAAGTTGAGTCATAGACATTATTTACCTATATTGAACAAAATTACAAAATGCCTCATTATACGTCTATGTCAAATCAGAACAGTAAATGCACTTGATATCAGTAGAAAAGTTACTAATTGGATAGAAAGTTGGCTAACAGTTAGACAGCAACGAGTTGTAATCACCAGTGTTCCTTCAGAATGAACTCCTGTCACTTTTGAAATTCCACAGGGATCTGTTCTTGGCCCACTGCTGTACGATGACATCGATATTGGTCTGTTGAGTGAGATGACATTAAGGGGAGATGAGCTGTTTTTTTCTGGTCCCCCTTCTTCCTCATGTTTAGCCCCATTAGTTTTCAGATCTTAAGACGTTCGGCCCATTAATTTAGCGATTTTAAGACCTTTCGTCCCATTTCTTTATCAATATTAAGACTTGTGTCATTTAGGTGTCAATTATTTTCTGACGAGCGATAGCAAGCCTGTAAATTAAGCAGAACCGGCCTTCGGCCGGGACATTTTTCTATCGAAAAATTTACAAATTTATCTTGAAAGAGGGTCTTGGGCGGGTGTTCTTAGAAGTTTGATGGAGGTCTATGGAGGAAACTAAAAACATAGTAGAAAGATACATAAATGAGCAAATACAGCCGCCTATCCCCCCTTGAACTCTGAGTTAATATGATTAATATGATTGGTTGTTGGAAGGAACATAATAATTAATATGAACAATCCTAAAAGGGTTGAACAACTCAGCAAGGATTTTAAGAGACTGGATAAATAGTTTGAGGTATGGCAGATGCCATTAAACTTGGCGAATTGCTACATGATGCAGATTGGCTAAGCAAATCCCAACTCAAACAATTCACTATTGGTAAAGAATCTGGAAGTTAATGCCTTAACCTGACAAGCGCTAAATAGACCTAGGGGCTAGGGTAGTTATTTGTGCATTTCTAGCCTTGGATTCTGACAGAATTTGTTATATTTACAATATAGAGCATTATTTGTTTTCGGTATGCTTTTATTTTACATATATGATGTATATATGAACCTTCAAGAGTGCTAAAATAAGTGGGAAAAGCATTTGGGTGGTGAAAAACGAAGATATTGGCCACCCGGTCATAATCTCAGGCGAGAGAGAGCCACAGGCAACCCTCCTCTCTCGCTGTCTGTGAGGTAACTGAGACGAGCGGGGCGGTGTGGGCCGGTGTCGGGGTGTTACATAACGATCTTTTCTGCAACCCACTTGTGCTACATTATCGCGGGAGAGAAAAATAACCGATAAATGATGATAATAAGAGGGAAAATAGGTGATAATTGAGGAGGGGAGGGAGAGGGGAATAAGGTGGGGAAGGAGGGGAGGGGGGTGGGTGAGATTTACATGGATGAGTACTGGAGGGGAATTATCTCACCTAGAGACAAATTCCTTTGTTTTGATAGGCCCTTTTTTTTTTTGTCAAGCTTTTTTTATGGTCTTGCTTCCGTGAGGCCTATCGCGTTCCCTATAGGAAGCCTTCCGTGAGGCCTATCGCGCTTGCCGGGTTAACAAATAATTTGCGTGGTCTGATTGGCAGTGGCTTAAAGTTTTCCAAGCAGTGCTTGAAACAGAGAAACACAACACAACATTTAAAGGGTATACTAAGAGACAGCTTCAGTATAGAAATATAGAGATAGTCTTCCCTCTACAATGCTCTGATAAAATCTCTTCTAGAATATGGTGTTTAGTAGCACTCAGGAAATATATACAGTAGAGCGACTACGAAGAGTCCAAGCTAGGGCTACACAGCTTATTCCATCGATTTGAAGACTGAATTATGAAGATCCGTTCAGATCTCTGTCTCTTTTTGTATGAAAGTGTAGATTACGAAGTCAGGTCACTGAAGTCTTTCAAATACTTACTGGATTTGATAACATTAATTGTGCCAAAACGCTAAGCCTCAATAAGAACACAACATTCAATCATGGCTAGATAATAGAGTTAAAGAGGTTCA
The DNA here is from genome assembly GCA_037953745.1 of Lithodes maja. NCBI lineage: Eukaryota > Metazoa > Arthropoda > Malacostraca > Decapoda > Lithodidae > Lithodes > Lithodes maja. The sequence continues at coordinate 92,507 of JBAKBP010007225.1, read as the reverse complement.
ACACTAGAATGCGGACACTTTTTCACGTAAGATTTGTTCAACCTGGAAAAAACTTCCCTCGGAAGTTGTGAAATATTTTTCAGTAGAAAAGTTCAATGGGAGAGTAGACAATATTGTATACCCCCTGCAAAGAGTCCACCTAGAGAATCTTTCTGGACTGCAAGGTTTTGGTATACACCAACTATTTTATAAAACTCCTTGTAATTTGTATACACTCACTCTCACTCACACACACTCTCTCTCTATCTCACACACACACACTCTCTCTCTCTCTCTCGTACTCACTCGAGCGTTGGACGAGATCAATCAAGGTGTCAGAGTGTTGGATAGGAGATTTACATAGATTTATATCGATACATTGACCACACAAACTTTACGATCCAAATGAGGTGGTCAGGACTTGATTTTAGTAAAGCCAGAATGCCCCCTAAATAATGAAGTAGGGAAAGAAAGGATAGTACAGGAAAGAGGCTCCGCATCTCCGCATTCTAATTCTTCCGGCAAATCCGTACACTGAAATGAAGACAGTTGGAAATTAAAGCCCTTGCACAGTTTGCAATAAAATATCCCAGAAGCAATACACAGAATGATAGAGATTAAAATACATGTATACCTTCACCCATGTCCCATTAACCCATTTAGTAACCGTGAAATCCTGTTCATAATATTCTGGTAATTACTATGAGATCTTATTCAGCTACCAATCTATCAATCAAAAGGCTACCGACCATCTCAAATAATCCTTTTAGCTACCATATATCCTTCTTAAACTGAATACAATAGTCTAATAGTTGCCGGAATATAATGAATGCCAAAGATCTGTATTCATTTCAACATTCGAAGCCTCCACAACACCGATCTCTTTAAGGGGACTTTGTTACCCCCTTCTCCCTCATGTTTATCCCCATTAGTTGTGAGATGTTAAGATGTTCACCGCTATATTGTTGGCTATTTTAAAACCCATTTGCCCCATTTCTTCTTTACACACCAATACACACCTATGCCAACCACACACACTTGCACAACCTCACACACCCAAACAGACACTCACACACACCAAAACACTCACACTCTTACTAGCACACCCACACACACAAACACACAGATAGATAGATAGATCATACTCGCACACCCACACCCACCCAAACACATACTCACACTCGCACACCCTCCCAACTACACACACACAACCACACACCCACACACACACTCAGAACTGAGGGAAACGGACCAAACTGGGCGTTTGAGCCTTGGCTGTATCGAATCCGACCAAGAAATGTGAGAACCAATCACAGCTCACCATTTGCTGGGATGAGCCAATGAAGAGACGGAGTTGGGGAAAGGTGGAGGGGGGGAGAGAGGGGGTTGAAAAGGATATTCTTACACAGAATGTATATATATATATATATATATATATATATATATATATATATATATATATATATATATATATATATACAGTATATATATATATATATATATATATATATATAGCAATGGATGTTGGTTTATCGCTGAAAAGGGAGGAAAATTAGTGGAAGCTGGCTATACTGCTGTTTGCGGATGATACAGTTATGATGAGCGATAATGAATCGGAGTTGCAGGATCTGGTAAATGAGTTTGGAAAAGTGTGCGAGAAACGGAATTTGAAGGTAAATGCGGGGAAGAGTAATAGTCCAGTCAACTTAGGGTTTCACCCACCACTAATTGCAAAAGAAACAAAACCAACTTTATTTAGAGGCTTGGTCTGTACTAAATAACATATTAAAAATCCCAATTAATCGAAGTATTGGAACAGTGTTTATTTTGCATTCAAAAATATTTCACAGTTAGGGCCCTGGCAACATTAGGACACACATACAAAAGTACATATAATTACTATAAATCTGTAACTAACGACATAAATTGTTGAATTGCTGATATGGTATTAAAGTTTCATCTTAATAGGTGGGAAAAAGTTGATATTTTCAGTTGATAATCACTAGTACCATGAATAGGCCTACCCCGTCCATTGACCTCTAATGTCACCCACAGTTTCTACCTTCATTTGAATATGTTTGGTCCTTTCTGCTGAATAAATATCTGCCAACCTCATGAGACAGGACATACAGAGATACATCATTGACCTCAAAATATCGTAGGACACCAGGTTTACAACAGACTGATCAAGTTATCACCCATACCATGAGACATTGAGACCGACGTTCAGACCATAGTTTTTCCCAGTTGTCCTCACTACTGGGTGTCATTCTCATCTGCACTCATTTCAGTCCCTTCACCATCTCCTCCATTCTCACACACACCTCTGCACTCTCCACATGCAGTAGTGCATGGTAACCCCGCCTTTTTGCACCCACAGTGATTGGTGCTGCATCCAGTCTTGCACTGGCATCTGACAAACTCCAGTAGTTCCTTGGATGTAATATTCTGACTAGTTTGAACTGGTATCATTCGCCTGTCAACTATTTTCCAACCCCACTCATCAGCATCCAGCTGTACTTCTGTCCATGCTTGGACCTGATGATATACACGGTGACTGTGGTACTGTGCGGCTGCTGAAGTCGGTGGTAAACTTTTAGGTTGGACTGCCTTTTAACTTGTCTTCACCAGTTGAAGGAACGGCTGATGCCGCAGTTCATTCAAGTCACTGATCTTGGCATTTGCCTTGTACACACAGAGGATAGCTTTTTCTCCCGCAGCAGCAATCTCACTCTGTGTGCATCCTGTTCTGTTAAAGACAACTGCCTGCTGGATGAATGTCTCATTTGTATGGATCAGCTTCAATCCTACAGCTTTACCAATACCAAACACTCTCGACGTAGTGTTGCAGCCTAACATGGCATGGACAAACAGCAAGTCTCGACACACCTGTTCTCCCAGCTCCGATCTTGCCTTATGGATGTCCATGTACCTTTGCTGTTGTCCGGACTTTGCCTCTGGATGGAAGTAGAGTCTCCTGTGGTTCCTAGTGGCATGATGGCACAATAGTATCATAAGGTCAGTGTCATCTCCAACAACGATAGTGTCACATGTCTCAGCAACCCTCAGAGCATGGGAAACAATGACTATGTCAGCATCGCCATCTGCATGGTGAACTACACAACCTGATTTCTCCAGGGTACTACCCCGCATGTTAATGAACTTCTGTTTGTTGGTTTTGCTTGCCAAGAAGTCATCTTTCTTCATTTGGCGTTGCATACCCGGGGACACATGAACATCTCTGACTACTGCCGATCCTGTTATTCTGAATTGGGTGCCATCCTTTGGCGCTGGTCCACCATCATATCCGTCAAAGACAATGACGGGTTGTTTGTATTTCCGCTTTATGTATGCCGCATATCTTTGACAGATGGCATCATATGTCTCTCCATTCACCCAAATGATCCTATGTTGCAACGCGCCTCCGACGATGACATGTGTAATATGGCTAGATTCGAGTTCCTCTTGCTCTTTATCAGAGATCGTAGGTGCTAATTCCCAAATGGCATTTGCCAGCGCTGGCTTATTGGCCTTCAAGAGGACGTCCCGTCTATCAAATAGAGTTGGAGGGAATCCACACAGTTTGTAACAAAATGCCTCATTGAGTTTGTCCTTATGCGTACCAATAATAACCAGCCTTTGGAATAGTAGTCGTGGGTCAATATGCACGCCATCACCATCAATCTTGACTTTTGACTTGGATTCCATAGTAACTGCTTTATCTTTCTTCCGATATGTGTAGTTGCAAACCTGTTTCCCACACATCCCATCCAGAATGCTCTCCCCAACTTCTTTCGCCTGAATCACATTCACATTCTCTGCTGCAAGTACACCAGTCACCAGATTCCTCAGACCACTTTCTTTCTCGAATGGTCTCCTATCTTGGAGGAATTCAATCAGTTTGTTCACATCAGCAGAATCCTTCTGACGGGCTGTGGACAGATCTTTGTGCTGTTCACTACTGACAAATGCTACATTGGTAAGGTCCTGCATAGCTTGGGTCACTTCTGCACACACCGGACTGGACATGCACCACACATTCCTTTGTGTTTCTGTCAATCCGCGTCCTCTGGTAAGACCCCCTATTGTTTTGAGGCTTCTCAAGGACAACCCACCCCAGAATCTGTCAGACCTTCGAACAACATGAAGTCCATCTTTGAACTTATTGAAAAGTCCCTCATTTCTGGTCTCGAGGTCAAACATCTGCAAGTAGATAATTATGCAATGACTTTGTGTACAAGCTGTGTCCCGAAGCTGCAAGGTATGGTAACATCTCCTTCATTGCTTCAAGATGGAGAGCCCAGTTCCCAGTCCTTTCTGATCGTAGAAACTTTCGAATGATGTCAAGCATCATCATGTACATCATCCACAGCTGACAAGTGTTCCTTCTTTCTTTGGGTGTGTCGGTCGCATTGGAAATCAAGGCTTGTATTTCATTCAGTGTTGGTGATAATTCAACCTCCGACATGGATATCTCTCCTGAAATCAGTTGATCGAGCATCTTCGCAACGTCCTTGCATGATGTCTGGGACATGTACCCCTTGATTCCTCAGCTGATTCCTCAGCTTGATCACTATCAGCTGATTCCTCCGCCTGTGAACCATCTGTGACCACTGATGGCAGGGGTCACTCCTCGTCCAATTCCTGATCATCGCTACATTCATCCTCGGTCTCTAGAGGTACCATGGAAAGGGAGCTTGAAGTCAGTTTGAAGCCAAGTGAATCTGCCAGTAGGATTGCATGGAGGGCAGTATCCACAAGGAAATGTCCCCTCAAAGCCCTGGCAACAGCTTTACCACTCATGATGTGAGTGACAGTGTTGCTGGCAAACACTTGTTCCAGGATTTGCTTCAATCCAGATCCCTCCATCAGATGACCAATGCAGCCCAAGTAGCTCATGAGCGTGTGGAAGCCTCCGAGTCTCAGTGTAATTGATTGGAGTGGACTTCCTTCCCTCTCGTTTTCCAGGATGGTAGTAGCCTTCCACCAGAGTGGCTGATCGAAGGTGATCACTGGAGTAACATCATAATGACTGGAATGCTCAAGCACAAAACACAAAGTGGAGTATATGCACGTCAGGTCTCCGGGATCCATGCCAATCATTGGCAATAACCTTACCGATGATACACCAAGATGGTCTCCTTTGGAGACTAGTTGTCATGAAACCTGACCAGCCTGGCCTCTGTGGTCTGACTGGAAAGGTTGTTTTCCACAACAGATCCATATGGGCCAGTTCCTCTTGTGACTTCATCCCAGATAACAGGATTTTCCTGTACTCGAGCCTTTCCATTCCATTCGTTGGGGCCACATAGTGCCGAATATTAATCTTCCCAACATGGGATATACCACTTGCAGTCACAGTTATCCGTCTTATTATAGATGCGCTTTTAACCTTTGGGGTAATGTTGGCAACTATGCCCATGCCGTGAAACGTACCACTACCATCTAGGGTTCACACATTGTGGTCCACGTTATCTGCAGCATATTGGATGAAATGGCCTGGTATATAACCTGGTATATCCGTCCCACTCTGAGTAGCAGCACACCTTTCATACTTCTGAATTTCACTATAGCTACTGCGAAAGCCATGCTTATATAATGTGTCTACGAGAAGATAACGAGAAGCAAAGTGTGAGTGCAATTGCACACCTAGGCCTAACTGCAATGGAGCTATAAGAACTCTGGGCCTAGTTGCCTGCATTACTACTTGTCCAATTGAAGACACTATTAGAGACTTGAGATCCTTGTCCGTTCCGACCAAAAGACAGTCCAAAAAATGTTGCAAAGAGTTGGGCAAGAATGCACAAGTCATATCAATAGAGACATTTCAATGGAGGTAGGGTAAATGTCCTTGTCTTGAACTGCTGTCTTTATGTCAGACTTTACCAGTTTTGCCGCTGTCTCGACCAACCAAAGTTTTTCAGCCTCAGTATCAGAAGTTTTGGGTTGACTAAAAAAGTCACTGATAATTGAAGCAGCCTTTTGTCGAAATGTGACGATGTTTTTCTTTCCATTGATCTCGGTGATGACAATTTTGTCTCCAAAATGTTCTTTGAGTTTCTCTTTCATGTGCGTTTGTCCATATGGCTCAATCTCAGAATTCTGAAGGACATTGGCCATTTGTGAAATGAGATCTTGAACAGTGGTAAGTTCTTCATCATTCGCTTCAAGGTTGTCAACCACTTTCAAGAAAGCCTGCTCCCTTTCGCTAGCAAAGGGCCGCCCAACCTTCCTTCTCTTGGAGGATTGAGCAGCGTCACTTCGAAAGCATTCAGGGACTTGTTTCATTGTTCTAAAGTTCACATTACAAGACTGATGATACATAGCATCGGCAGCATGTAGATCTTGGACAAAGTTTATTCTTGACAACACAGTTTCTTCCCATTCATCATTACGTTCTCCGCATTTCTTCCTAACAGTGTCCTGAAAGTCGAACGTGCGGACAGGCACGAGGACATGATCTTTCTGCCGTCCTTGGTATCAGTCACCATTTCCACAGAACAAACAGTGATCTTGATAACTAAATTTTGGATCAGTTGAGCGGAGACTAAGACGTCTGTCAGCTGATGAGATACGTTTACGTCTGCCACCATCTCTGTTGTAGTCTCTTCGGCACTTTGTATGCACCTGCTGACCTGGCACGACCTGTACATTGTCATCGGCTCCTGCACTAGCAATTCCTTCACAACCTTTCTCCGTCAGCGTCACTACCGGGGATCCATTAGATAGTGGTTCACTACAGAAGACACACTCAGCCATACCAGCCCTGAAAAAAAAGTAGTGTCAATAACAATACAATAACAATACAATAATAATACAATAACTCTGGGATACCACTCAGACTTCACTATGTGCACGACTGTCTTGCTCGCTCGCTAACACTGACTACTTCACGCTCAGCTCTAGGTGTCTCGCTTTCAGACTCCTGATGATTTTGATTCAGGCTCACCAGGTAACCATTAAAGGATGCTGCCACCTGTTGATAAATGTCTCAGGGGAGTAATACTTATTCCAAGGGCTAATGATGATGCCACTCATCTGACATGTTGACTTAGGTTATCGTGCTGGTGGGTAAAGGGTTAAAACCATGGGCTTACCTCTAAAAGTGGCCTTAAATATGACTGCATCCATTCGAAATCTTGTTTTTATGAAAGATTAGCTATGAAAACATAGGTATAGGTACCAATTTTAGATTCCTACTGTGAAAATTGGCCGAGTTGCGTCATGATGTATGCAGGAAAGCTGGCTCATAGATATACAATTTTCAATGGTAAAATATAGCATGTTCCAATATTTGGACTACGTGGATTTTTGATATGTTATTTCTAACTCCTCAGTCCACCAAATAAAACTGGTTTCGTTTCTTTTGCAATTAGTGACGGGTTTGGCCATATTTGCGCCAGAATGACTAGACTACAAGGTCATGGTTTTCGAAAGGGGTGAAGTCACAGAGTGTGAGGTGAAGTTGAACGGTCAGGGTATGGAGATTGTCAGCTTGTTTAAGTATATGGGGAGTGTGTTCAGTAAAGTTGGGACTATGGATGAAGAAGTGCGGGAGAGGGTGCAACAGGAGAAGAGGGTTGTAGGAACGTTGAAAGCAGTAACAAGAAATAGGGTGGTCAGTATGGAAGTGAAGAAGTCCTTGCATGACAGTGTGGTAATCCCGACACTAACTTACGAAAGCGAAGCATGGACGTTCGGGAAGAGACTCAGACCAAGAGTGAGAGCGGTGGAAATGAGTTACTTGAGAAGTGCGTGCGGAGTTACATGGAGGGATAGACAGACGAATGAGGAAGTAAGAAGGAGGTGTGGTGTGGAGGTAGATGTGCTGGAAAGTGTGAAAAGGAACAACTTGAGATGGTTCGGCCATATGGAATGTATGGAAAGCGAGAGAATGACTAAGAGGGTGTACTGAGAGCGAGGTGGAAGGACAGAGAAGGAGAGGTGCACCGAAGGAGAGGTGGAAGGATGGAGTGAGGAAGTATACGGATGAAGGCAGTGCTGGTTGGGAGGAGGGGCGTCGACTGACTGGGGACAGAGGTGCATGGGGGCGGTTCGTGACCACCCCTTCGTGGATCACGGTGTCAGGCAATATATATATATATAATATATATATATATATATATATATATATATATATATATATAATTATATATATATATATAGAGGGAGAGGGTTAGATAGATAGACACGCACGCACACACACACTCACAGAAAAAAAAAACAATAATAAATAATTGATAAATATACTTCCTCCGAAACCTGCCAGAAAACGCGCTAGTATAAACACCAGCTTTCTAAAACACGGTACCTCAGAGAACATTTGAAAACGATACCTCATCAGTTCGGATCACCTTATGAAACTACCAGATTTCAAAGGAACAGTGAACATGGCATAACAGCCAACCAAAAAAAACACCCCAGATAAACAGTAATCAGAGTCATACGAGATTTGTCATCTCTATCCTAGATAAACAGTTAATCAACTCACAAGCTTTCAGAGAACACTTTCAAAATGTACCACTATTATCTCGACTCGGGAATCATCGGCAAACGAGGCACATACTATCTAGCTGATCAAATACCGGTAGCCCTTATGCAATTCCTTCTTTGGTCCATATTGCAAGTTAATATAATTTAGAGTTAAGCAACAAACTGTTCTTTTGTACATTTTCAGCCAATCGCTGCAGCTGTAGACAAACCGTCTATTACTAAACAATAATAATAATAATAATAATAATAATAATTATTATTATTATTATTATTATTATTATTACACCCAGGGTGATTCAATAACAGTGTTCATACTTATATCAACGTATTCGTCAGTCGAATATAAAACCGCCGCTAAAGTGTTGTGTGACACTGGCTTAACACTTCCACCTGGTACAGACTTTATGTGGTCTCACATCAATCTATTATGACTCCTTTCTTAATTATATTTTGGGTATTATTAAACGCTTCTTTCTATAAGCTTAGTAAGGACCTGAGGATGTCAGAGGATATGGTAAATTAGTTTTTACGTATATGATTCATAAAGGTCTATCCTAAACATAACATATTCGCATAAGGACAGCCAGAATGTGTTTTTACAAGGCGCCATAATTCTGAAGGAGTAACTTAACCCCTTGAGGTTCATGACACGGTTTGACTGATTATTCTGGCTATCATTAGGCAATTATATTCATTCTAGGAAGACTCTCTAGTTGTCAAAGGGGTAAAAGCTATCTCCATCATCCCTCTGACTCCGACAAGTCTTTCCTAAACTGAATATCATCATCTAATGATAACCAGAATAAAGTGTTAAACGCGCCATATTCCTCACGAGGTTAAGGGGGAGGTAGCTGCTTTTTCATATTCATGTTTAGCCTCATTAGGTTTGAGATTTAAGACGTTCGTTCCATTAGTTTGGCGATTTTAAGACATTTCGCCCCATTTATCGTTCCTTTCTTGCCATTTAGGTGTCCATTTTTTTCATGGCGAGCGATAGCGAGCATGTAATTTAAGGAGGAATCGGCCTTCGGCCGGGACTTATTTTTACTGAAAAATTTAAAACATTATCTTAAAAGGGGTGCCAAGGGAGTATTTTTTTAAGCGTGATGGAGGTCTAGCGAGGTTACTATAAATATAATTGATAAATTAGTATAGACAAAAACTAACCAAAAAATAACAATCGAAGCATTAGTTTTGTCTGTAGGCTTTATGTTATTTGACATTACTGTAACGTACTCTCAAGTGATTTATATAACACACACAATAATAGATCTGTAGTAGCTGGACTAATTGGGGGACACATATAGATATACTGACCGCACAGGCTCTACAGTTCAGGCGATTATGTGTATTGCTGTATATATAGAGAGTTAGAATACAATGAGAGAGAGAGAGATTATTGTAAACTCTTGTAGGAATGAATTATATAAAGTTAGAATCTATACACCGGTAGGTTAGAATACAGTAGAAGAGCTTGTGATACCGTGTAATTGACTGTAAATATAAAATTAAATTATAAACATTAGAATCTTAAAATAGTTTATGATATGTGAGTGCTACTACTACAAGAACAACCACCACCACCATCACCATCACCATCACAATCACAAACCCTTCCAACACCACAACTACCACCTTAACGTATCGCCACGCTTTGCAATAACCACGACCAACGCCACAACAACTCTCACAACACTACCTCCACCACAACAACCACAATCATCACCACCACTACCATTACCACCACAACAACTCTCCCTACCACCACCACCACAACTACTACCACTACCACCATCATCACAAACACTTCCAACACTACAACAACAACCTAAATATATCACCACGCTTTGTAATAGCCTCGACCACCACCATCACAATAACAATTTTCACAACACAACCACTACCACCACAATCATCACCACCACTACCACTACAACTTTTACCACCACCATCATCACCCCAATACCTACAATTCTCACCCCCACCACCATCACTACCACCACAACAACTCTCACCACCACCACCTCTACCACAACCACCACCAACACCACCACAAATAAACCAACCACAACCACCACCACAACAGCAATTCGCTACCCCGTGCTACCGCCAGACGCTGCAGACGCTCTGTCAACGCTCTCACGATATCGATCATAATTTGAGTATTAACTACTCATCCTCTTCATTCTTGTGCATGAAAGGTGGTTAAGAGCACGTTTAACCATCCTGTAGCTTAGTAAGTAACACTGCACGATATTTCGCTGTGTATTGACTGATAAACTTTGTGTTTATCACAAGACTCCTGCTCGGACAGGGCGCCACTAGCGCCATCTATTGTTTTGTTTTGCTTTGTAAACAAACGCTCTCTTATTACTATTTTATATAAAATCGTAGCCCCTAATTTTACCCATTACCTACTGTAGTAAGTATCTATTTAACTGCCTTGTATGTAAGTAAAGCTTTGCATATTAATTTACTAATAAACAATATTGTTTACTAACTAACCTGCCTACAGAGACTAACGCCGACGCCATTTTGTAAACAAACCTTTTGGGGGGATTATACATTAAATTCCAGCAAATTTTGTACCAAATTTAAGTGCATTCATTTATCTTTTCCCCCTAGATATATTCTTGACTTTTTCTCCTCAGACTGATTTTACTTTAAGCTAAGGGTGGTATTTGTACAAACTAACCTAGCCTAACCCAACCTGCCAAGCTTTTGACCTAACCCAAACCTAGCCTAGCCTATAGCCAGCCAATCTGTTTTATTATTAACTCTTGTAGATATTGTATTTAGTATCCTACTGTAGCTATACAGTATATATCTGTAATTTTAGTTGTTGCTTGCACGTTCTTGTAATAACCTTTGACTGATACACTTTTTTTATCTAAAAAGAGTAGGGTACTGCTTTACGAGGCTACAGCGACACCAGGGCCATCTGTTGACACAGTATATTAACCCCTTGTGTGCAGTCACACTTTATTTTTATATAATCTCTATTTGGTGAATTGTATATTTAGTTACATATTCTGTTATACATATATTTGTTTAAGGTTAGGTTATCACACCTGGTAGCCTATTTCTGCGAATTTCAATTTTATTATTTTCGGTTAGGCTATTCAACGCTGGTAGCCTATTATTGCGTATTTCAATTTTAAAAAAAACTTTTGGTTAGGCTATCGCCCCTGGAAGCCTAATTCTGCGTATCTCAACATTTTTGTTTTCGGTTAGGCTATCACCCCTGATAACCTATTTCTGCGTATTTCAGCATATTTGTTTTCGGTTGAAGTGATTGAAGTGTTTTTAAAGTGAGTGAAGTGTTTTAAAGTGAGTGAATTGTTTTTTAAGTGAGTGAAGTGATCTGAAGAAAGTGACTGTCACCATGCCTCGCGCTTGTGCGAACTGCGCCGGTAGGTTTGGTGAGTCCATGTTTGCTACTATCGATCTTCAAGACTGCCGGCTCTGCCAGCAACGAGAGAATTTTACAGTGAAATTAGACGAAGCCTACAACAAGATCAACGTCCTCACCATGAAGCTGGAATCACTCCAAGAGTTTGTAACACTCAACGTTGGAGTACCACAAACTTCAATTGTCACCGCAACTCCAGCAGCCACCAACGCCCCAACGTCAACTGCCAACAATTCAACGCCTACAGTAGCCACTTCAGCTGATGTATCCGATACTCAAGATACAAATAGTGACTCTCTTCCCCCTCAAGACAACTTCCGTGTCGTGAGGAACAACGTTTGCCCCAAGACCAGGAAACACATACCGATTACCGAGTGTCAAAACCGTTTCCAGATACTCGCAGACTCCGATGACGAAGAGGAAATAGAAGAAGTCCGGCTCGTGGGAGACTCGATGATACGTGGTCAGCTCACAGAGTTTTGCGCCAGGGCACCTAAGACCAGGAAGCGTTTTTGTATCCCTGGTGGTGGTGTGGATGACGTAGTTGCAGCAGTTGACGAAGTATCAAAGCTGGCCCCTGCTAATACAATGTACGTCATCCACGTTGGATCCAACGATGTGCAGCGAACCCGGTCGGAAGATTTGCTTTTAAAGTACCAGCAGCTGATCAAGTCGTTTAAGGAGAAGTCATCAAGGATCATCGTCTCAGGAATCGTCCCCCGGCTCGGTGTAGAGAGCCGATTTTACAACATAGCCACCAGCACAAATCGTTGTCTAGCAAACCTCTGCAGGAAGGAGAACGTGGGATTCGTCGACACCTGGGACAATTTCTACTACGATGACTATTTGTTTTCGGACGATGGAGTTCATCTGAACCAGGTGGGAGCAGCACGTTTTGGGCGTCTTCTCAACGATGCGGTGAAGGATTTTCGGAGAAGAAATCGACTCAGCACAGGACAACCAGGAAGGAGGACCGAAGACAGCGAGGACGGCAACCTACAAAGGAATTAAATACTAATCCGTCAAGAACCGCGAATTTGGATAAATCTCCACCAACACGACCCAAATTCAAAACCGTCAGGGATAACGACCGAGGACCGAGGACAGCCATGAATGTAAATGTAGATCCGACCAGAACCAATAATTCGATGAAAGAACGTAATGCGAGTTCTAAAACCGCAACTTTAAAGGTTTTCTATGCAAACGCTCGTAGCATACGCAATAAATTTTCAGATTTAGAGGAACTAGTGTTTACAGAAAATTATGATGTGATTGGCATAACAGAATCTTGGCTCAATACAGAAGATAGAGACTTTTTAGCAGAGTATTCACTTCCCGGTTATGTAATGTTTGAGAACAGCCGAATAAATAAAAATGGAGGTGGCGTTTTATTTTATATCAAAGAAAGTCTTAACCCGACCCTCGTGTCAAAACCTCAAATTGTGAACGTCGACACATCTTTTGTGCTAATAAAGAATAATAAAGGTACAAAAATAATACTTGCGTTAATATACAGACCTCCAGCTCAATCAGTGCAAACTGACCGAGAAATTTACGAACAAATTGCAGATGTAAGTAACTCACAAGATACCTTAATTTTTGGCGACTTTAATTTACCTGTGACCAAGTGGGGCGATACTCTTACTTCACACTCCGGACATGACTTGTATACGAACTTGCAAGAGAGTTCGCTTTATCAATTTGTTCGAACGCCGACCCGTGGTAATAACGTTCTTGACATTGTACTTGTAACAAAAGAAGAATTGATAGAGAATTTGAATGTTGGTGATGAATTCAGTAACAGCGACCATCGTACGATAACTTTCACTTTAAAGTTTACTAGTAACGAACCAAATAGTAGCATCGAAAAAGTCCCTAATTTCAAGAAAGCAAACTTCCATAAACTTAGAGCTATGTTTAAAGAAACTGACTGGAGCTTTTTAATTAACAATAACGACATAAATACATCTTGGAAGTTATTCGAAACCACTTACCTAAAAGCAGTGCAAGACTGCATACCATCGAAAATACGGCGTCCAGGCCATAATAATAAGCCCAAATGGTGGAATAAAGATATTTCAAACTGCCTGCTTGCTAAAAAATTTGCTAATGATAGATTAAAATCCTCACAAAATGACGAAGAACGGGTGAAATTTGTAGAGCTACGACGCAAAGCCAAAAAGTTAATTAAGCAAAGTAAAAAGACCTTAGAGTTACATATTGCGAATCAAAGTAAAACAAACCCGAAAGAATTCTATAGTTATATCAGAAAGAAAAAAGTAGTTACTTCAACTGTTGGACCGTTAGTCGATGAAAAAGGAGAATACACCAAAGACGAAGTACAAATGAGTAATGCCCTCAATACCTTCTTTGCATCAGTTTTTACAACCGAAGACCTCAGTGATATCCCTACACCATCGCCGATTCAGATTGATAATTCAGATGTTCTAAGCAATATCACCGTTACAGAGAGAGAAGTATTGAATTGTTTAGATAAACTCAAAGTAAATAAAACGCCAGGACCTGATACAATCTCGCCTAGAGTTCTAAAGGAAGCTAAGAATGAGCTCTCCAAACCACTGACATTACTATTCAATAAATCCTTGCAGTCTGGAACTATGCCTGATCAGTGGAAGCTAGCCAATGTAACACCGATATTCAAAAAAGGCAGCAAATCCCTACCCAGTAACTATCGTCCAATTAGCTTAACCTCAGTTGTATGTAAAATGCTAGAAACGGTCATACGAGACAGACTCGTAAATCACTTAGAGGAAAATAACATACTTAAAGATACTCAACACGGCTTTCGTAAAAAATGTTCCTGTTTAACAAACCTCTTAGACTTCTTCCACGATATCCTCAACCTCTACGATGAGAGTAAAGCTGTAGATATTATATACCTTGATTTTCAAAAGGCCTTTGACAAAGTTCCCCACAAACGTTTACTGCTAAAACTAAAAGCGCATGGAATACAAGACGGTGTGTTGAAATGGATAGAAAATTGGCTCAACAACAGAAAGCAAAGAGTAGTCATAAACGGTAAGGCATCTAAATGGACCAATGTAAGTAGCGGGGTACCCCAGGGATCGGTACTAGGACCAATTCTCTTTCTAATTTACATCAACGACATAGATGAGGGTCTCACCTGCACAATCTCAAAATTTGCTGACGATACAAAAATTGCAAATAGCGTACTCTCAAAAGAACAAGTTGACGATATGCAACACAATCTAGATAAATTGTCATGTTGGGCCCAAATTTGGCAAATGAGTTTCAATGCGGATAAATGTAAAGTACTACATGTCGGATACCTAAATGAGAAAGCAAACTATTCGATGAATGGCATTCAGCTTAAGAATGTAAACAGAGAAACTGATCTGGGAGTAACAATATCGAGTAACCTAAAACCGAGTCAACAATGTTCAGAAGTTGTTAAGAAGGCAAACAAAATAATTGGCTTTATAGGCAGGTCATTTGAGCATAAATCCAAAGAAGTTATCCTAACCCTTTACAATTCCTTAGTCCGCCCTCTTCTGGAATACTGCGTTCAATCCTGGTGCCCTTATTACCAAAAAGATATAAACAAGCTAGAACGAGTTCAACGTAGAGTTACCAAAATGATACCTAGCCTAAAGAACAAACCATACGAAGAGCGTCTTAGAGAATTAAATCTATTTCCTTTAACCCAGCGCAGATTAAGAGGCGACTTAATTCAAGTGTTCAAAATCATCAAAGGCATCGACAATATGAACTGTAGTAAGTACTTCACTATCGACCAATCTAATTACACACGGGGAAACGGTTGCAAAATTATTGGTAAATCTTTTAACTCGCACGAATCTAAGAATTTCTTCTTCAATCGAGTTGTCAACTTGTGGAATGGGCTTCCCCGAAACGTTATAGACTGCAGCACCGTTGATTCATTTAAATTCCGCCTAGACAAATATCTCGCATCAAACCCGCGACTGACTGCGTTTGTAAATGAATAACTTTATCCTCCCCTCAGTTACTAACCCATATGTCCCCTACTAACTTCCTAGTCCTGCCACGTTAGTGGTAGGGCAGTAGTTCCCTTTCCAATGTTCCCTTACCCACTCTAAACCACTGTTTGGACACTTGATCCTCAGTGTTTTGGAGGACAAGCAGCCTAGAAGGGTCACTAGATCTGTTGTTGCTTGATTTCCTTTGTACTCCTTTGTACTCCTTTGTACTCCTGTCTGTCTGTCTGTCTGTCTCTCTCTCTCTCTCTCTGGCTCGCTGGCTTTCCCTCTCTCGCGCGCTCTGTCTCTCTTTCTCTCTTCCTCATCCGTATATGTAATTCTCATTATTATTTTCTCTAATCTCTCTCACTCCTGTCTGTCTGTCTCTCTGGCTCACTCACTTTCTCTCTCTTGTGCTCCCTTTCCCTCTTCCTCATCCGTATTATGTATTTCTCATTATTATTTTCTCTAACTAATCCCTCTATTTCATTTATTTGCTTATAATATTTCTGTATTATTATATCTTGTTCACTCTTTCTGCAGTTCAGTTTCTGTATTCTCTCTATACGGTGGGAATGGTATTTCGTATGAGGGATGTGCAGCACAAATATTCAATCTTTCGTTGTTTGGTTGTTTGTATTACCGTAAGAAAATTACTGAACGCCTGCAAATAATACGCTATAAAATGCTTGCAATCAAACTCTCAAGCAATTTCAAGGTCACATGCAATTATAAATGTAGGCTATAGGTAGACCCAGAGAGGAAGAGACAAGAGAGAGAGAGAGTGTCGTGATAATATAACAATGTTACATATGTATCATATATATGAAAAAATAATATATGCGGTAGGCCTACATCTGTTCCCCACAATCATATAATGCCAAGCACAAATATTCAATCTTTCATTGTTTGTATTACCGTAAGAAATTTACTGAACGCCTGCAACTAATACGCTATAAAATGCTTGCAATCTCTCTATTTTCTCTAATCTCTCTCACTCCTCCTGTCTCTCTCTCTCTCTGGCTCGCTCGCTTTCCCTCTTCCTCATCCGTATTATGTATTTCTCATTATTATTTTCTCTAACTAATCCCTCTATTTCATTTATTTGCTTGTAATATTTCTGTATTATTATATCTTTTTCACTCTTTCTTCAGTTCAGTTTCTGCATTCTCTCTCTCTCTCTCTCTCTCTGTTTCGCTTGCTTTGCAGGAATTTTGTTTTTGTTTTATATATAATATATAATAATTTACTTATCATTACTTACTATATCGTATAAACAATAGTAGGTAGCCAACTTACCATAATACCGATACACCAAACCGATCCGCATGCGGTTTTGTTTATCACCTGTTTACTAAAGTGCCACCATTATCGATTTTCTTGGAGCCGACTCGAGCGGGAGGGTTACCAATTGAAGTTAAATCCGCTAGCATATATTGTTAGATGTAAGACATGATAAATACCACTAGAAATATGAATTGGCAAAATCCATATAATATCACTTCGAAATTGTTCTGAAATTTCAAAACAAAACCGCTAGTGTAAGTCATTGCTGCTAGATCGAAGTAAAGGTCTCTAGATCTAGCAGAAGTCGCTATACGTATTGGCAGTACTGCACACTCATTCATTTCATTCTTCATTTTCTATTGAGCTCGTCCTGGAATCTTTACGACTCTGAATCTTACGATTGCCTACGGTGATACGTTGTTGACATTGTTGTTGATGTTCCAGTGGAGGGATGAACAAAATATTTTCCTTGTCCAATAATAGCTATTTCATAGTCCCACAGGACTTATTTTGATATATTTATCAAATTTATTGAACGCCTGAAAATAATACGCTATAAAATGCTTGCAATCAAACTTTCAAGCAATTACAAGGTCACATGCAATTATAAAAAGGTATATTGTAGACCACAATCTTCGCCAAGCTTCGTTGTTGCTTGTATTATCGTGAGAAATGTACCATACACCCTGGTTATCGTGAGAAATTTACCGAACGCCTGCAAATAATACGCTATAAAATGCTTGCAATCAAACTCTCAAGCAATTTCAATGTCACATGCAGTATAGGTAGTCCCAGAGAGGAAGAGACAGACAGAGAGAGAGGGGAGGTCAAAAACATCTGCTAGGTGTGATTTCCCCTGGGAGGGAAGAGATTAGTTAGAGGCGTGCCCTGGCCTACATCAGACAAAGAGAGTACAAAGGAGTACAAACAAAGAGAGAGAGAGAGAGAGTCGTGATAATATAAAAATGTTACACATGTATCATATATATGAAAACATAATATATACGGTAGGCCTACATCTGTTCTCCACAATCATATAATGCCAAGCACAAATATTCAATCTTTCGTTGTTTGTATTACCGTAAGAAATTTACCGAACGCCTGCAAATAATACGCTATAAAATGCAAAGGAAATTTCTTGTAGAGTGCAATTTTGAGGACGTAATGTGCTCTGAGAGAGAGCGGAGCGGTGATTAGGAGCATAAATTACCTCAAGACCGCTCGCCACACAGGGAATTATATAAGGAAATTACCGTATTTTAGGGTTTTTGCACTCGTGTTTTACGATCGTTGAAAGACAACCAGTGATCGTAAAAGGATGGTTCGGGTGTCATTGGAAAGCTCAATTTACGCACTTTCAGGATACATACTTGTATTACGCTCTGGGTCTTGTTTATGCATGAAAAAGAGCACGGAACAACCCCATTTAGGGTAAAAAAAAAAACCCGCTGGGCGGCACAGTGAAATATACTCCACCAGCCGCTCATAAGGTGATAAAATGCTTGCAATCACATTTTCAAGCAATTATAAAATATAAATTGTACTTACCAACACCCACACCAGTATGTTCTTCGTCAGGAACGTCTCCAATTTGCTCAAGGGTCTGTCCAATATCAACCACAACATCCACCCCACGCAAATTATGCTTGGGGTGAAAGCCTATGATCGGGTTATTTTCGTCTTCCGAGTCATCCACACTACCAAAACTCTCACCCAGACCTTCGACGGTTTCATCTAAACAGCTTCCAAAAGTTCGGAAGAGTTCAGCATGATATCTAGTTCCTGGGTGGTAAGCCGGGTGTGGTTAGTAGGGTGGCGCGACGCACTAGGGATGGCGGCCACCGAATCGAACACGGGCAAATCTTGACCTTCCATTATGGCTGCTTGAGGGTCACTTAGTCACGGTCACGCAGTGGGGATGTGTGGGTGGGCCCTTGTAGTACACCGCCTGACCACCAAGTTTCGCTTTCCACCTAAATTAGGGCGGGAATACGCCCACGGACTTAAGTCCGACCCCGCCATTTAGTCCAATTTTCTCGTATCGGACTTAAGTCCGACCCCGCTAAATAAGGGTTAAAGGCACCTAAAATATGCATTATTGATTAGACAATTGTTTTATAGCAAGGCTAAATCTAAGATAATATGTGAATGTCATTATAATCTATTACTACTACATGTAGAATACAAATCTTAATATACTATACTTTGTTACTAGGAAGCAATAATAATAATAATAATAATAATTAAAGTTGCAAGCAACGTTGTGCGGGGTTCGAGCGGGGTTGCACGCAGGGTATTGTGTTGGATACAAGGGCTGTGCCACATATATCAAAATATCATGTATCTCATCGGGCATGGAGAAAGTACAGAAGGAATATAGTGTAGCCATTTTGGCTATGGCCACTTAGACCATTAAGGAGTGTGACCATTTTGGTTAAAGCTATTAATCCTGTACGAGTTGTTGTTCCCTAAGCTGCCTGGCCGAACAACCCCGAGTCCCTGAGGAAGGCCATGGCCACGATCGGGCTTTCCCACAGAGCTCTCATTGAGTGTAGATTGTGTTGTTGGCGTAAGTGGTTGTGTGAAATGCAGTCTTCTATGATGTGTTTAATGGTATGGGGTGCTGTGTTACATCCCGGGCAGGCGTCGACAACGGAGTCATCCAGTCTCTTCTGATAGCTCAGGAGAGCTGGATGGTGTCCGCATCTCAGCCTGGCCAGGTGGACTCTGTCCTCGCGAGGAAGGGAGGATTCGGAAGGATGGATTTCGGGAGGTCGTGCTTACAGCTGCGTGTTGTCTGTGAGTGAATGGATGGATCGGCGAGAGATATGAGTATGGATGTGCTTCTGGAAGTTGGTTCGGGGTGGGAGAGAGGACAGTAATTGTGTGTGATACCGTGTGCTGGGTGTTGTTTTGATATTTCTTGGTGTCTGTGGGTGTGTTGCCATGTAGTTTAGTGGGTGGTCTTGGTTCGTGGAGGCTGCTGCCAGGAATTGAGTGCCTCTCATGTCCAGATGGTCTTTGACTTTGAGGATTTTGGTTTCTTGATGTAGGTGATCTGTGGGTGCAGTAGCTGTGCAGCCTGTAATGATCTTCAGGGCTTTGTTTTGAATAGTCTGTAAGGTCTTATGATGTGTTTCAGCTAGGTTAGAAGCCTAGGCTGGGCTTGCGTATTCCATCACTGATCTTATGTATTGTTTATATACTGTGGTGGTAGTTTCTTTGTTGTGTCCAAATTTTGTGTGAGCAAGTGACCTGAGGGCGTTAAGTCTGGGTGTCGGTTTCTTTTTAATGTTTGTGGTGTGCTGTTTGAATGTCATATGAGTATCATATGTTACTCTTAGGATTTTGGGTGTGTGTGTATGTGTTAGGGGTGTGTTGTTTATGGTGAGTTGAGGGATGTATTTGTGTTCTGTCCAGCTTGTGAGCAGGGTTGTGGTGGATTTGGCTGGGGCTAGATTAAGTCTGTTTGTAGTGCACCAGCCATGTAGTGTGTTGAGATAGGGTTGAAGGAGATCTGTTGCTCTTTTTGGGTCATGGTGTGTGCATGTGAGTGTTATGTCATCTGCATAGGAGGCTAAGTTTATTTGGGGCGTATTGGGTGTAGTTATATCGTGCATGTACAGATTGAAGAGTGCGGGCGATAGGACGGATCCTTGTGGGACTCCGTTTGGAAAGTTTCTGATTTTAGATGACTGACCGGCAAAAGATACGTGTGCACATCTGCCTGCTAGGAAGTTGGCCAGCCACCTTTTTGTGTTGTTGTGCATGTTTGTGTTGTAGATTTTGTTTGTTAGGTTGTGGCGGGGGATGGCATCGAAGGCTTTACTAATGTCGAGTGTGGCTAATAGTGATCTGTGTGGTGGTCTAGCTAAGTTGATGCCGTCAAAAGCTCTTTGTGTAAGGTCTGTTAGAAGAGTGTTTGTGGAGTGCAGTGGCCTAAAGCCATGTTGTGTTGGAGCTAGGGGTAGGTCGGGTGTAATTAGTTGTAATACTAGGCGTTCCATGACTTTGGAGGGGGAGCAAAGGAGTGTGATGAGGCGGTGCGAGGAGGGTAGCGTGGGGTCTTTGTTGGGTTTGGGGAATGTGGTGATGAGACCATGCTTCCAATTGTCTGGTATTGTGTTGTGTGAATAACTGTAGTTTGATATGTTAGTGAGTGCTTGTATGCCTTGTGGTCCCAGGTGTCTGAGGTGTATGTTGCTTATGTTGTCTAGGCCACAAGCGGGTGAGTGCTTGAGATTGATGATGATATGCTTTGTCTGGTGATTGGTGAAGGGTGTATAGTCAGGGTCTGTGGGGAATTGTCTCTTACGTCGGATGACACGTCGGTCGTCTTTGTGAGGTTTTAGGTGGCTAACATGTGAGAAGTGATTGATGAGAGTGTTTGCTTGTTGTTTACATGAAGGAGTAGAGTCTGTTGTTGTGATTGCAGCATGTGATTGTGTTGTGTTGCTGTTGGAAAGTGTGATGCTGTTTAGTGTTTTGTAGAGTTTTTTGGGGTTTGTTTTGTGATCAAGTGTTTGTAGGAAGTTATTCCAATTTAGTTTTTGTTGTTCTTGTATTTTGTTGTTAGTTTGGGTGTTGAGTGCTTGGATTTGTTGTGTGATGTCTTGTGTGTGGGGTGCTGGGGAGTGTTTCAGTATGTCGCGTTGTCTGATGAGGTTTTGAATTTCTGGTGTGAAGTTGGGGTTGTGTCTTTTTCTGTTACCTCTTGGAATGTGTTTCTTGTCAGTGTTTTGGATAGTTGTATTGAGTATGTGTACAGCATTGTTGATGTTAGTGATGGGTGTACTGTTTAGAGTTGTGAAGTGTTGTTCTGTCTCATTTGTGAATGCTTCCCAGTTAGGTCTTTTATAATTGGTGTATGTGTGTTTGTGGTTAGCTGGGGTGAGTCTGGTTTTGGTGGTGATAATGATCGGGAGGTGGTCAGAGCCTAAGGTTCTGACCACCCTCCAGGATGTTGTGGGGGCGAGTTCTGGGGAGCAAAAGGTGATGTCTGGAGATGATGGGTTATAGAGGGCTTGGTGAGGAATATGGGTATGTTGATGGATGTCGTTAAGGATGATGAGGTTAACAGTTTGGTTTTGTAGTACCAGCCCTCTGTCTGTATCGGGGTTGTCGACAAACCAGGCCGACGTCTTGGCGTTGAAGTCACCACCCAGGATGATGTGTGGGGTGTTTGTGATGTGTTGTAAGTGTGGTCTGTATTCATTTGGTACTGTAGGGGATGTATGTGTTTATGATGGTTATGTTGGAGTTGTTGCCAGTGCATATTTTAATTGATTGTATTTCTGTTGTGTTATCATTTGGGGGGAGGAGGGATTTGGTTTGTACACTGGTAACTATGTATGATATTTCTTTGTGTACCAGGGTGATGAGTCCACCGCCTCCGCCGACAGCCCGGTCTTGTCTGATGGTGGTGAAATCATGAAATGTGGGTGTTTTTTGTGTTGTGCGGAGTTTTGTTTCTTGTAAGATGGCAATGTGTATGTTGTGTTGTTTGATGAAGTGTGAGAGTTTGTGTTTCTTTGTGTTGATGCCATCTATGTTCAATTGGAGAATGTTAATGTTATGTGCACGATGTATGTTGGGTACTGCTGCACGAGGATGGGGTGGGGGTGAGGGAGGGGGTGGGGGTGAGGGAGGGGCTGGGTGAGGTGGGGGTGGGGATTGGGGAGCAGGAGATGGGGGTTGGAATGGATTAGGATGGGGTGTGGTGTGTTGAGTTGAGGAAGTGGATGGTATGGGAAGGTTAGGTGGGGTAGGGAGGAGAGGTGGACAGGTTTTAGGGGGGGGGAGTGGATGATATGGGAAGGTTAGGTGGGTTGGGGAGGAGAGGTGGACGGGTTTTAGGCGAGGGATTTGACTGGGAGAGGGAGGAGCATGAGGAACAGGTCCAGGTGTTCGTGTAGTGTTTCTTGGAGGCAAGTGTTGTGCAGGTGAAGTGGGTCCAGTTCCTGCATGAATTGCAGAGAACTGAACCCTTAGTGTGGCGACTCGAAGTGATGGGTTTTGAGCAAGTTGGACATATGAATGTGTAGGTGGGTCCTGGGTTGCTCTCAATGTCTCCGGCTAGAAGAAGTCTTCGAGAAATGACAGCCGGAGAGTAATTTCTCGGTGTAGGAAAAACTGTGTGATGTGTGTGTGTGGTGTGAGGTGTGGAAATTCCCGGCGCGACCGAAGCCGCTCCAAGGACTCCTGTATGCGTAGGCATAATTGCCCGAAATTGCCTTCATTCCCTGCTCATTTTCATGCATAAGCAAAAGCCAGAGCGTATACAATTATGTATTCGTGAAAGTACGGTAATAGCTTTCAAATTACACCTGAATCATCCCTGTACGACGTCTGGTTTTCTTGTAAGGATCTTGCAAACGAAGGGCAAAATTGCTAAAAATTACCAAATCCGATAGGCCTAGGCGAAATCGCTAAAAATTACCAATTATTTTCTGTTTTCGCTAGGTGTGACGCTGCACATAAGTGAACTCTCTCTCACACAAACCTCAGTGTCGTGGCGGGGCCTGTAGACTCCGGCTGACGTCCATCCGTGCTGCTTGCAAAAGCTGGCCTGGCTCACAGGCTACAAAATAGCCGGAAAATCGTCTCCGTCATATGAGGGGCCCCGCGGGAATTGGGTTAAGAAGTGTGGTTGTTTTGATTATTTGATAGGGTCACCATAAGGGTAATGGTGTGGCATTTTTTCTGTACAGAAGCTTGGCCTTTTTGGTTGGGGCTTCTTAGGAATGTGACCTTTTTCGTTAGCCATGGAGAAACTGCAGAGGTACAAATTATTATAAGCAACCTCATGTTAAAAATATTGTATTGATTGTATGCGTGTATGTCCCGACAGAGGATATACTTGAAAGAAAGAAAGAGGAGTTCTGGATGAATGTGGAGGCGTGCCTGGAGAAGTTTGACAAGAATGAAAGAATATTTCTGATTGGGGATATGAATGGTAAGGTGGGTGATAGGAAAGTTGAGAGAGTGGTGGGAGGGTGGGGGGTACCATCAGAGGTGAATGGGAATGGTAGTGCACTTTTGGACGTATGTGTGGGGAGGAGGCTGTGGATAGCCAACACCTTCTTCCGACACAGAATGATCCACAGGTACACGTGCAAACGGATGTTGACGATGAAGGATAAGACAGTGGTGGAACGAAAGTCATTGATTGATTATGTATGTGTGGATGAACGAATGAAGAAATCTGTGATGGATGCTAGGGTGTATAGGGGTATTGGAGGGGGTCTGTCTGATCATTATGTAGTGGTAGCTAAGGTTAGGATACAAAAGAAGTGGGTGAGAAGAGCTGGAGGGAGGCGAGAGGAGGGTGGAATGGTGAGGAGGGTGGAGAGGTTGCAGGAGGAGGAAGTCAGGGAGGAGTACAGGAGAGCAGTGGAAAGACGACTAGGTGGGTTCAACCTGAAAGTTATGGAGGAAGTGGAGGAGATGAGCAAGGTGTTTAAGAATGAGATCTGTGCAGCATGTGAGGAGGTGTGTGGAGTGAGGAGAAGAGGGAGGGGAGTGAAAGGTACAGCATGGTGAACAGAAGAGGTAAGAATAGCTGTGGAAGAAAAGAAGAAAGCATATAGAGAGTGGTTGGGTAGTAGAGGGAATGAAGATTCCGAGAGACAGAAACGAGCGAGGTACGTGGAGAGTAAGAGAGTAGTGAAGGAAAGTAAGAGAAGAGTAGATGAGGAATTTTGAAGGAATCTGAGTGTAAAATGGAGGGAGAGTAAGAAACTGTTCTGGAAAGAAGTCAAGAAAGTTAGGGAAGGTAGCAAGGGAAACAGTAAGGGTGTGAAAGATAAGAATGGGAGAATGCTAGCCGAGAAGCAAGAGAGAGTCGAAAGATTGAGGGAGTACTTCAGTGAGTTGCTAAATGTAAGGAATGAAGAGCCAGCAAACATAGCTGGATATGGTATGGGAGGGAGAAGAAGAGAAGTAGTGGAGGAGGAGGTGGGGATCAGGAGGTCAGAAGTGTGGGAAGCCATGAAAAGAGTGAAGTTGGGGAAAGCACCAGGAACAGATGGAGTGTGTGGGGAAATGTTGAGGTATGGTGGTGAGATAATGATAGAATGGGTTTGGAAAATGTGCAAACTAGCATGGGAGAAGGGGAGTGCACCCGATGACTGGAAGACTGGCATAATAGTCCCCTATATAAGGGCAAAGGGGAAAGAGGAGTGTGTGGTAACCACCGAGGAATATGTCTTCTAGGCGTAGTAGGGAAGGTATACAGTAGGGTAGTGATTGAGAGAGTGAGAGTGAGAACGGAGAAATGGATAGGCGACGAGCAGGGAGGTTTTAGGAAGGGAAGAGGATGTATAGATCAGATTTTTACCCTGAATTGTGTTGTGGAGAAGTATCTGGAGAAGAAACAAAAGGTGTATGTTGCCTTTATGGACTTGGAGAAGGCCTATGACAGAGTGGATAGAGAAGGTTTATGGAAAGTACTTAGAATATACGGAGTAGAGGGCAAGTTGCTGAAAGCAGTGAAGAGCATGTATGAGGGTGCAAAGGCGGCAGTACGTGTGGAGAGTGAGCAGAGCGAGTTCTTTGACCTGAATGTTGGTTTGAAACAGGGGTGTGTGATGTCCCCGTGGTTGTGTACTGTATATATGGATGGAGTCATGAAAGAAATACTGTCAAGAGCAGTGGATGTTGGTGTATCGCTGAAAAGGGAGGGAATTGAGTGGAAGCTACCTATACTGCTGTTTGTGGATGATACAGTTCTGATGAGTGATAATGAATGGGAGTTGCAGGGTCTGGTAAATGAGTTTGGAACAGTGTGCGAAAAACGGAATTTGAAGGTAAATGCGGGGAAGAGCGAGGTTATGGTCTTCGAAAGGGGTGAAGTCACAGAGTGTGAGGTGAAGCTGAACGGTCAGGCTATGGAGATCGTCAACTCTTTTAAGTATCTGGGCAGTGTGTTGAGTAAAGATGGGACTATGGATGAAGAATTGCTGGAGAGGGTACAACAGGGGAAGAGGGTTGTAGGAACGCTAAAAGCAGTAACAAGAAATAGGGTGGTCAGTATGGAAGTGAAGAAGTCCTTGCATGACAGTGTGGTAATCCCGACACTGACTTACGGAAGCGAAGCATGGACGTTGGTTGAGAGACTCAGACCAAGAGTGAGAGCAGTGGAAATGAATTACTTAAGGAGTGCGTCCAGAGTTACATGGAGAGCTAGACAGACTAATGAGGAAGTAAGAATGAGGAGTGGTGTGGAGGTAGATGTGCTGGAAAGTGTGAAAAGCAACAACTTGAGATGGTTCGGCCATATGGAACGTATGGAAAGCGAGAGAATGACTAAGAGGGTGTATGAGAGCGAGGTGGAGGGACAGAGAGGGAGAGATAGACCGAATGAGAGGTGGAAGGATGGAGTGAAGAAGTACATGAACGAAGGCGGTGCTGGTTGGGGGGAGGGGCGTCGACTGACTGGGGACAGAGGTGCATCGGGGCGGTTCGTTCTTGGCCACCCCTTCGGGGATCACGGCATCAGGCAATAGATGTTATCTTATCTGCTCAACAGGTGGCGTTGTGTGTGTGTAAGTGTGAGAGTCCGAGTGTAGGGGTGAGACAGTGAAGCACGGGAACGAGGTGGCTTCAGAGATGGTGTCGTTTCGGGCCATGAGTGAGCACCGTGCCTCATGTAAAGGCAAGATGGCAGGTGCTCGTTGTACTCTACGTGCTTCACATGTCTCACTCCCTAGACTGGAACAAGACCTCACGGGCTTCACTGTTCATTGTAAAGCGGTGAATGTTAAGGCTCTCAGCCTATGCCCGAGAGGAAGTAAGTTGGAATATAGAAAAAAAAAAAAAAAAAAAAAAAAAGATAGATAGATAGATGTTAAAAATATCTTATATATTTTTGTTTAGCTTTACTTGGCATTCCTCTTCCTCTATGTATCTAGCAATTTAACCCCCTCAAACTCCTTATGACGCGATGGTTTGGTAATTACCCCAGGCCAAAAAGCTCTAAAAGACGATCGAGTGATAACTCAAGCGAGCTTGAAATACGCAGGCGTTTCGTTCATGGTCACCCCTTCGGGGATCAAGGTGTCCGGCAATATATACCGGTAGGCTATAGATAAATTCATTTTTGGGCTATTTCTTCCATTTTATTTATCCTGTTAAAGTGCTTGATTGATTTTTGTGCTAATGTAGTTAGTATTTGGTGTAATTTTACATATTTCAGCTAAATCTGGAGAGCACATGCAATTTATTTGTGCATGTTCAGTAAGTATTGCTGGGGAAAGGGTTAACGTATTCATCTTTTGGGGTATTTATTCTATGTTTTTATCCTGTTTCTGTGATTGATTGAGTTTTGTGCTAATGTAGTTGGTATTTGGTATAATTTTACATATTTTAGATAAATCAGAAGGGCACATGCAATATATTTGGGCATTTTCAGTCAGTATTGCTGGGGAAACGGTTAACATACAGTATTCATCATAGGAAGGGAAGAGGATGTGTAGCTCAGATCTTTGCCCTGAAATATGTTGTGGAGAAATATCTTGAGAAGGGACAAAAGTTGTATGCTGCCTTCATGGACTTGGAGAAGGCCTATGACAGAGTTGATAGAGAAGGTACCGGTATGTAGAAAGTACTTGGAATATACGGAGCAGATAGCAAGTTGCTGAAAGCAGTGAAAAGCATGTATGAGGGTGCAAAGGTGTCAGTATGTGTTGAGAATGAACAGAGCGAGTTCTTTGATCTGAATTTTGGGTTAAAGAAAGGGTGTGTGATGTCCCCGTGGTTGTTCAATATATACTGAACTGTATATGGATGGAGTCATAAAAGAAATGCAAGGATGAGCAGTGGATGTTGGTGTACCACTAATAAGGGAAGGCAACGAGTGGAATGACAGAGTTGATAGAGAAGGTATGTGGAAAGTACTGTACTGAGAATATATGGAGTAGATGGCAAGTTGCTGAAAGCAGTGAAGAGTATGTATGAGAGTGCAAAGGTATCAGTACGTGTGAAGAATGAACAGAGGGAGTTCTTTGATCTGAATGTTTGGTAAAGCAAGGGTGTGTGATGTCCAGATGGTTGTTCTATATACAGTCAGCCCCCCCAATACGCGATTCCACAATTCGCGAAAACCCTAATACACGAGTGACCCCTCGAAAATAACATTAATTAATTAAACATTAATTACGCGAGGTGGTACCACAATACACGAATCGAGAGCTAAGAAGGGGCCAAATCCGCTATTCCCGCTTGATACGCGAGCACGTCTACGTTTCGCGAGGCCCAGGAGTAGCTCTGAAAAAAGAAGAAGACGGGCATACGCCTGCCTTCCCTCCCGCTTACCCTCCCTCCCTCCCTCCCACAGTCCCGCTCAAGCGCTCATAGCCGTGCGGAGTGACCAAACGTTTGTAGTGCCTGCCACTTTTTTCGCCATGCCACGCCAATATAAGAAGATTAACACACAAAATGAAGGTGGAAGTGTTGGATCGCAAGAAAAAAGGAGAAGGAAACTGTGCAATAGGCTTGTCAGAGTAAACTGTTCGTACGATTTGGTCAGGGAGGGAGAAGTTGGAGAAAATCGTGAAGTCCTACGGTCCTAGTCCTAGTCCTAGCCTATCTACTACTAATTTTAAGGTAAGGTTTCATATTTTTATTCATTGTTCTTATTATATATAAGATATAGACTGTACTGTAGAGCCAAAAATGTCGAAAATAAGGCCAAAATTTTTGAAAATAGGCCATAATTGAGAGATGTCACCCATATCTAATTATTCCTATTTAAAGTTAGGTCCACAATACGCGGATTCCCAATACGCGATGCCTCCTGTCGCCCCTATTCTCGCGTATTGGGGGGGCTGACTGTATACAGTATATGGATGGAGTCATAAAAGAAATACAAGGAAGAGCAGTGGATGTTTGTGTACTGCTGTTTGCTGACGATATGCATGGGAGTTGCAGGGTCTGGTAAATATTTTTGGAACAGTGTGCGAAAAATGGAATCTGAAGGTAAATGCGGGGAAGAGCAAGGTTATGGTCTTCGAAAGGGGTGAAGCCACAGAGTGTGCGGTGAAGTTGAACGGTCAGGCTATGGAGATTGTCAGCTCATTTAAGTATCTTGGCAGTGTACAGAGTAAAGATGGGAGTATGGATGAAGAAGTGTGGGAGAGGGTGCAACAGGGGAAGAGGGTTGTAGGAATGCTGAAAGCAGTAACATGAAATAGGGTGGTCAGCATGGAACTGAAGAAGTCATTGCATGACAT
Source organism: Lithodes maja (assembly GCA_037953745.1). Classification (NCBI taxonomy): domain Eukaryota; kingdom Metazoa; phylum Arthropoda; class Malacostraca; order Decapoda; family Lithodidae; genus Lithodes; species Lithodes maja. The sequence continues at coordinate 63,126 of JBAKBP010007225.1, read as the reverse complement.
TGTGGTAATCCCGACACTGACTTACGGAAGCGAAGCATGGACGTTGTTGGAGAGATTCAAACCAAGAGTGAAAGGGATGGAAATGAGTTACTTGAGAAGTGTGTGCAGAGTTACATGGAGGGATAGCCAGACGAATGAGGAAGTACGAGAGAGGTGTGGTGTGAATGTACTGGAAAGTGCGAAAAAGAACAACTTGAGATGGTTCGGCCATGTGGAACGTATGGGAAGCGAGAGAATGACTAAGAGCGTGTACGAGTGAGGTGGAAGGACAGAGGGAGAAATAAACCGAGAGAGAGGTGGAAGGATGGAGTTAAGAAGTATATGCGTGAAAGCGGTGCTGGATGGGAGGAGGGGTGTCGACTGACTGGGGACAGAGGTGCATAGGGATGTTTCGTTCGTGGCCAATCCTTCGGGGATCAAGGCGTCCGTCAATAGATAGATAGATAAATTCATCTTTAGGGCTATTTCTTAAATTTTCTTTACCCTGTTAGTGTACTTTATTAAATTTGTTGGTAATGTAGTTGGTAATTGGTGTAATTTTACATATTTCAGATAAAGGATGTCAACAGAATAACAAATCATGAGCTGAAGAGACGTTTAGGTATAAAGAGTATTAGCGAGGAGATGCGTACAAGTAAACTGGGATGGTATGGACATGTGGAGAGAATGGATGAACAAAATTGGGTGAAAAGATGCATGTCTGCGATTGTGGAGGGAGCTGCACCAAGGGGTGGACCGAGTAAGACCTGGGATCGGACTATACGTGCCGATCTCAAATCCAAAAACTTGACAAGTAAAGCATCCCTTAACAGGGTTGGCTGGAACGCCGCCATTAGGAAAAGAGAATGAAACTGCACGTCTGTGTGGAGCACTCAGTCTTAAAATGTTATGTACGTATGTATGTATAAATCTGAAGAGCACATGCAATCTATTTAGGCATTTTCAGTCAGTATTGCTGGGTAAAGGGTTAACATATTAATCTTTTGGAGTATTTCTTCCATTTATTTATCCTGTTAGTGAGTTTTATTGATTTCAGTGCTACTCATCATCATCATCAAATCTGATGCCTCGCTTCCAGAGGAAGCGCCCCAAAAGGGATGGCCATGGCAGAAACTGCCTCCAGGCTCCCAGACATGCCCCGACTGACCCACTCCACAGTGCCATTTCCACTAAGTGGATTATAACCATGAACACTGAAGGAGCAGACCCAGAGCAGTCCCTCACCCGGATGGCAGTTCCACCACTGTTTTGCTATTTTATTTACCCCAGTGGGGCCCTGGCTGGAAGCATACCAAGCACAGGAATTTTCTGGAAATAGGAACCAGTGGTCCACTGCTCCAGAGGCTGATTGCACCACCAAAGTGGCGGGCGGTGGGGTCGCCGCATCCCTACGCCAGAGAGAGAAAGGCCAACGTGTGCCAGTGGGCTGTGAGAGTAAGACACTAGGGAAACATGGGGCACACCATTATGGCCCCACTGCCTTCACCACTCTCAAGAAAAAAGTTAGAAATAAGAATTATGATAAAGGTACAGTCAGAAAACGGCTATGGGAAGTAGAGGACACCAACCCTCACTCTGATAGATCCAGCCCACCACCAAGTGGTGGGCTACAGTGCTACTGTAATAGCACTACAGTGCTACTGTAGTGGTATTTGGTGTAATTTTACATATTTTAGATAAATCTAAAGAGGACATGCAATATATTTGGGCATTTTCAGTCAGTATTGCTGGGGAAACGGTTAGCATACTGTAGTCATCTTAGGAAGTGAAGAGGATGAGCAGCTCAGATTTTTGCCCGGAAATGTGTTGTGGAGAAATATCTGGAGAAGCGACAAAAGTTGTATGCTGCATTTTTGGAGTTGGAGAAGGCCTATGACAGAATTGATAGAAAAGGTATGTGGAAAGAACCGGTACTGAGAATATACGGAGTAGATGGCAAGTTGCTGAAAGCAATGAAGAGCATGTATGAGGGTGCAAAGGTGTCAGTATGTGTGGATAATTAACAGAGCGAGTTCTTTATCTGAATGTTGGGTTAAAGCAAGGATGTGTGTGATGTCTCGATGGTTGTTCAATATATACCAGTACAGTATATGGATGGAGTCATGAAAGAAATACAAGGAAGAGCAGCGGATGTTGGTGTACCGCTGATAAGGGAAGGAAACGAGTGGAAGTTGCCTCAACAGTACAGTACCGGTACTACTGTTGCTGACAACACAGTTCTGATGAGCGATAGTGAATGGGAGTTGCAGGGTCAGGTAAATATGTTTGGAACAGTGTGTGAAAAATGGAATCTGGAGGTAAATGCTAGGAAGAGCAATATTATGGTCATTGAAAGGGGTGCAACCATAGAGTGTGAAGTGAGGTTGAACGGCTATGAAGAATGTCAGCTCATTTAAGTATTTGGGCAGTGTGTTGAGTAAAGATGTGAGTAGGCCTATGGATGAAGAAGTGTGGGAGAAAGTGTAACAGGGGAAGAGCATTGTAGGAACTCTGAAAGCAGTAAGAAGAAATAGGGTGATCAGCATGGAAGTAAAGAAGTCCTTGCATGACAGTGTGGTAATCCCGACATTGACTTATGGGAGGGAAGCATGGACGTTTCTGACTGGGATTGATCATTGATAATCATCGGTTATGCTAGTTGGAAAATTAGTGGGGTAGAATGTAGAGTTCGGGTGTACCGCCAGCCTTGTTTACATTACGCGGAGCGGCGGCGGACGCTGGCCATCATGTTCCCGTCTATTTGACTGCTTTTGGATACAATAATAGGTTGAGGGGGGTCACCCCCCCATGACATATTGTCATCATCATATATATTGCCAGCAGGAGGCAAATAACCGAAAAAAACGCCTTCAAAATAGACGCGAACTAAAGGCTAGTTCACACATAGCCGAGTCGGTGCGCGAGTCCAATACGAGTGATGAAATTTTGCTATTCAGCAATGACTCGTCGATACTCCTCAACACTCGTATAGACTCGTGCTACGCTCGTGTATACTCTTTGTTTACTCGACACACTCGTGGGTACTCCCCACGGGGTCCAAAAATTTCATGCATGCATGAAATTTTTGGGTCCCGTGGCGAGTACCCATGAGTGTGGCCTAAATACGTGTAGACTCGTGTACATACGTGTTAAGTCGTGTTTGACTCTGAATAACTCTTCATTATTCGTGTTAACTCGTGTTGACTCGTGTAAACCCGTGTAACACTCTTTGGTGATTCGTCGCTTTTCGTCATCATTTCGACGTTGACGAAGCAACACGTGTCTACACGCAATAACAGATATAAACACAGATATAAAAATAGTCCTATCCCAACCATTGTTAATATTATTAATAATGTGTAATAACGGCCTGTCACACCATATATACGCGCCCACCTTTAATAATGTATGTATTTACCTATTTGTATTTACCTATTTGTAGTTTACAGGAATTGAGCAGCGCTCGTGTTGTCCTGTCTTAGTTACTTTATAATCAATCCATTTTACTTAGACAAGTATCGTAATGGATATTCCCAGTTCCCAGTATTTTGGACTAACATATCATAACTTATGTTGCCCTATTTCCATATTTACTTTTATCCAACCTAGATTTGAACATGTTAATGTTCCTCGCTCTCACCACCTCCTCCTCCAAGTTGTTCCAAGTCTCTATACTCCTATATGGGAAGCTGAATTTCTTTGTGTCCTTACGACATCTGCCCTTCCTCAGCTTAAACTCGTGCCCTCTTGTCCTTCCATTATCCCTCACGAATAGATCTTCCCTATCTACTCGTTCCAAACTTTTTACTCCCTTGAACATCGTTATTAAGTCGCCTCGTTCCCTTCTCTCTTTCAAGGTAGGCAGTTGTAGTGTCTTAAGTCTTTCCTCATATGTCAACTCCTTCAATCTTGGGATCATCTTCGTTGCTATCCTTTGGACTTTCTCTAATTTGTTTATATGTTTTTTCAAATGTGGTGACCATATCACTGCTGCATATTCTAATCTTGGTCTTATCATAGTCATTATCAATTTTCTTAACATTTCTTCATCCAAATAGTTAAATGCCACTCTCATATTGGTTATTATTCCATATGCTCCTCCAATGATCATGTTAATATGCTTCTCTGGGGATAGATCATCTTGTATTATCACTCCAAGGTCCTTCTCATGCCGTGTTTTGCCGATTATTTCAACTCCTAATTTGTACACCCAGCTTGGCCTTATCTCACTTGTTCCCACTTCCAAAACATGACACTTTTCTGCATTGAAACTCATTTTCCAGGTTTGGCTCCATCTGTGCAACTCATCTAGGTCCTTTTGAAGATCCTGACAACTTTCTATACAGGTGACATTCTTCATGATCTTAGCGTCATCCGCAAACATATTCATATGACTATTCAAGTTTTCTGGCATGTCGTTTACATAAAGTAGGAACATTATCGGACCCAACACTGATCCCTGTGGTACTCCGCTCGTCACACTCCTCCACTGTGAATATTCGTCTCGTATCGTGGTCCTCATTTCTCTTCCTATTAAAAAGTTTTCCATCCATTTTAACATCCTACCATGTACACCTCCAACAACTTGCAATTTCCACAATAACCTTTTGTGAGGCACCCTGTCAAAGGCCTTTTTCAGGTCCAGGTAAACACAGTCAACCCATCCCTCTCTCTCCTGTGTAACATCTACAACTCTGCTATAAAAGCTTAATAAATTAGATACACAAGATCTCCCTTCCCTGAATCCAAACTGTTTCTCGCTAAGCACCCCCTGTCCCTCAATGAAGTGTGTCCACTTTTTCCTTATAATTTTCTCACAAATTTTACAAACAATGCTGGTGAGGGACACCGGTCTGTAGTTAAGCGGATTTTCTCTGTCTCCTCCTTTGTAAATTGGTACTATGTTAGCTCTCTTCCATTCCACTGGCAGGTCTCCCTCATTCAGTGAAGATTTTATGATTTCATAGATTGGTTCCACTAACTCTTCCGCACATTCTTTGAGGATCCATCCAGCCACTCCATCTGGTCCCATTGATTTCCTCACGTCCAAATCCTGCATCAATTTCAGCACTTCACTTTTTGTCACTTTCATTTCAGGCATCTGTGGTGTTCTCATTTCTCTATTAGGTTCTATAAACTCCTCCTCTTTTACAAACACTGACTGAAGCTTTTCATTCATAACTTCACACAATTCTTTATCTTTCTCATAGCTGTTTGTTCCAACTCTTAGTCTGACAATACCTTCTTTTGTTTTTATTTTTCCATTTACAAATCTATAAAATAGTTTTGGCTCATTTTTGCACTTCTCTACAATATTCCTTTCATATTTATATTGTTCCTCGCGTCGTATCTTTACGTATTCATTTCTTTTCTCCTTGTACTTATTCCAGTTATTTTCACTATGTCTCTTCCGTGCTATATTCCAGGCTCGGTTTCTTCTATCCTGTGCCTTACTACATCTTATATTGAACCATTCTTTTTCCTTCTTTACCCCTGATTGGAACCTTGGGACATATTTATGTATCCCTTCTTCATATACTTTCAGGAAAAGTCTATATTTGTCTTGAACCATTTCCAGGCTTTCTAGTTCCTTCCAATTTATACTTTGGAAATAATGTTTCAATGATTTAAAATCAGTTTTAGCATAATTGTATCTATTTATTTTATGTCCTTCCTTTCTCTCCTCATTTTTCCCCAAATCCATCTCCATTTCTAATATCTTGTGATCACTTTTTCCCAAGGGACAACGATAATTTATCTTTCTAACATCATGTGGATCACTGGTGAAGACTAGGTCTAGCCTGGATGGTTCATCCATCCCTCTGATTCGTGTGTTTTCTCTAACATGTTGTGTTAACATGTTTTCTGTTACTAGATTCAATAATTTACTGCCCCAAGATTCATTATTATTTCCCGCATCTAACCCTTCCCAATTGACTTCCTTACAATTGAAATCACCTGTTAATAATAATTTATTTCTCCTATTAAAAAGTATTTTTAGTGCATCTAGAGATTCCGTGATTAGTTGATCATATTTATCCCGCTTCCATGCTCTAGTTTGTGGTGGTATATAAGCCACTGCTATATCAGTTGCTTTGTTGTCCTTGTCTTTTATTGTCACTGCTATAATTTCTGATCTATTATTGCCTAGGTTAATCTCACTTGCTTCTATATTTTTGTCAGTCATTATTAACACTCCACCGCCCACTTTTCCTTCTCTATCTTTTCTCCACACATTGTACCCTTCCCATCCCAACACTCCCAATTCAGTACCACCTCTCAACTTTGTTTCTGCTAAGCACATAATATGTGGTTTATATTTCTCAATATAGTCATTCAATTCTAATTTCTTAGACAGCAAGCCATCCACATTACTATACATCAGCTTCATCTCCCCCCTTCTTACACCTTTCTTTTTTTCTCTTTCCCTAATATTCCCAGACTCTACTCCCCCCCCGCTTCCACTCCACCTTCTCTCCCTTGCTCCCCCGTGCTCTCCACCTGCCCTGTTCCTCTCACTTGTTCCTGGTTTACACCAGTCTCTCCCTCCTGTCCTTCGGTACTGGTACTCGCTTCCCCTGTCCGACCGTTCATCCCTAAGTTCTCTGTTTGCCCCTCCGTCTTCCTCTGTGGGCTTTTGATGAACCATTTCCTCTTCTTCGTTCCTACCAGTCTCCAATAAAAAAAATCCACTTCTTGTTCTGTTCTTTTGGCATTCAATTCCTTCACCTCATCCCTCAAACTTTTCATTTTGTTTCTTTCATCTAAGTCCAAGTCTTTTTCGATGTAAATATGCTTCAGACAATCCTTATCTTTCAACCTCCATTTATTATTCATGATTTCCTCTACTATTCCTACTGTGCGAAACTGCACTTTCATTGGCCTAGACAGGCTAGACTCTTGTTTATATTTTCCAATTCTATGCATGTCTTCAATTTCATTCTCCCACTCTCTCACACCCTCGTCCACTACCTGTAGAATCTCCCTCACTCGGTCTCTCTCTATCCTACTTCTCTCCTCTCGCTTTACATTGTGTTTCTCCTTATCTCCTCTTATCACAATACATTTCTTTCTTCCAGCAGTCTCCCTCACTAGATTTTCCTTCTGTCTAATTACCTTAACTACATCCTTTTCAAAGTTACCTCCCTGCCTATGTATCTGTTGCTCCTTTACTATCTCCGAAAATTTCAAATTCCTTACCTCCTCGTTCTTTTGAAATTCATCCTTCTTTAATTCAACATCCTTCATATCTTTCTTCATCCTGTCCATTTCTTCCTGCATTTCGCTAATACAAACCCTTAACACGTAATTCTCATCCTTCAAAATACCAATTTGGTTTGCCATTCGTTTTTCTCTTCGTTCATAATCTAAGCTTTTTGTCTCCTGTTCCTCTAGCTTCCGCTCCAGTTTATTCAACCTCACCGCAAATGCAGATATTGCTACTCCCTCCTCTGAGAACCCTGAAATATCAAAAACCTCATGATCACGATCATAAGGGTCTCTGGTTACCCTGCTTGGGGGCAGGCTGAGCCGGTTCCTCCCACCGCTGGCCATACTGCCAGCTGGCCTTTGTTTACACCTGTTCGGCTCCACAAGTTTCGGTGGGAATATCCATTACTTTTTCTTTCCTACTCAAATCAAACTCAACTCTCACCTGTTTTAACTAGGGAGTATATTCACTAATTGCATTTAAATTATAATTAAAAAACAAAAGGACAACACATATGAACGCTACAAAAATACCAAACCACCAAACAGGCGCTGGCTGAATCAGCTGTCTCAAGCACGTCCGCCCTCCACCACGGTCTGACTGGACTGTGTGTGTGTATAAGTGTGTGTGCGTGTGTGTATTAGAATATAATTATGTATGTATTTGCTTGAGTTTGTTTATGTATATGTATATATACTGTATGTGTATGTGTATTATTATGTGTATCTATGTATGTGCAGTATATGTGTATGTATGTGTGCGTATATGTGTATGTATGTATGCGTTATTTATGTATATATATATATGTGTCTATAGTGTATACTGTTTGTGGTTCGAGTCCGGCTGAGAGTATCAGGTAGGATAAGAGAAGAGCATATATGCATGTAATGTGCATATATTTATGTATATGTATGTCTGTGTGTATGTGCTGTCAATGGTTCGAGCCCGGTTGAGAATATCATCATCATCATCATCATCTCCGACGCCTTGCTTCCCCCTGGGAAACCCCCACTAGAGGATGGCCATGACAGAAACGTCTCCAAGCTACTTTGTCAAGACATGCCTCCTTTGCCCGTGCCACAATGCCCCTTCCACTACGTGGAAGTTTTTCTTCAATATATTTTTCCACTTTCTTTTCCCATACCATAGGTGGTCTTCCACTACTAGCGGTTCCACTCACCTGACTCCCATATATCTTTCTTGGCATTCTGTCTTCATCCATTCTCTGAACATGACCATACCACCTCAAAGTACTTCTCTTTATCCACTCAACCACACCACAATCAATGCCCAAAGCCTGCTCTTCCATTCCAAAGGACTCGTACACTTCCCTATTACTTGGCCCATCTAGCCTATTCATGCCAGCTGCCATTCTGAAAAAGCTCATCTCCACAGCTCTTAGTTTGAAGAGGTCCTCGTCACTTGCCGTCCATGTCTCGCTTCCATACGAGAGTGTTGGGAGCAGCACACTGTTTCTCAGTGACTTTTTGACTTCCTGGCTAACCATTCTTCCTTTGAGAATACTATCAAGTTCTCCAATCACTTTTCTCCCTTGCATTTTTCTCTCTTTTATCTCACTCTCCATTTTACCATATTTGCATAGTACAACTCCCAAATACTTGAAACTTTCAACCTCTTCTAGTACTTCATTTTTCAATTTTATTTTACAACTTTTCTTGTGTTCTTTCTTGATTCTATATTTGTCCTTAAAATCTATAGTTTCATGCATTCTTCTCTCAAACACCATTACCTTACATTTCCCTACATTGACCTTTAACTTTCTCTTTTCACATACCCTGTCAAAGTCAGTGACCACTCTCTGAAGTTCTTCAGCATTTTCCGCCAACAGGACTGCATCGTCCGCATATAGGCATGTTAAAATCTTCCATGTTCTTCCCTCTGATTCCAGTCTAGCTCCCACACCCATTGATACAGCCCTACATTCCCTAATCACTCCATCCATGTATATATTGAACAACCAAGCTGACATGACACATCCCTGTCTTACACCTACATTGACCTCAAAACTTTCACTTAACTTATCTCCTACCTTCACATTTGCCATTGCATTCCTATGAAAAGATTTTACTGCCATTAGCAACTTTCCTCCCACACCATATACTGTTAACACATCCCACAGGCCCTCCCAGTCTACTTTGTCGTAGGCTTTTTCCAAATCCATGAATGCTGCATAGAGTTTTCTGTTTTTGGCCAGATACTTCTCTACCAACAATCGCATTGAGGCTATCTGGTCAACGCAGCCCCTGCCCTTTCTGAAACCTCCCTGTTCCTCGCCTATTTTGTCATCCGTTATCTTCTGTAGCCTCTGTGTTACTACTCTTGCGTGTACCTTTCCAGGTATGCTAAGCAAGCTAATTCCCCTATAATTCTTACACTCTTCTTTACAACCCTTCCCTTTGTACAAGGGTACTATCACTGCTTTCCTCCAGTCCTCTGGTACACTTTCCTTTTCCCATGCTAATTTACATAACCTATGCATTATGTCAACAGCTTCTTCTCCTCCATATCTCAGCATTTCACCTGGGATGTTATCTACTCCAGCAGCTTTGCCCATTTTAAGTCTATTGATTGCTTCTTTTACTTCTCTGCTTATCTGGCTTTTAACTACCCTGTTTATTCTACCTCTCTCCATTCCTATGGATGAGATCTTTGCCTTCCCCCTACTCTTTACAGCTAAGCTGAGAATATAAGGTATATAATATATATATGTACTGTACGTGTATTTTTTATGGTCATATGCACATATGTATGTAAATATACGTACATATGAGCGAGAACATATTGCTCACTAGCGCAACTTCTGATTATAAATCTATGCATAAGCATTATCTATTATTAAGTGTTCGCGTATCTTCATCCATGTATTTCCACCCTTAACAATAGAACGCCCAGCTTTTCCATATTTCGCCTTCTGTCACACACACACACACACACACACACACACAAACTAACACACACACACACACACACCTACACTACCGAGGATTAACCTCCCATTGTAGTAGGCTGTACCTGACCCTACCTGTACGGACTTGAATTGCTGCACCCTCTTTACCCTGACCATACCAAAACAGTTTTTGTATGTATGTATGTTTGTGTGCATACGTGAGCGTATGTGTATACGGACATGTGCACACTTACTGCATGTTCTTATGTTCCTATATATGTATGTATATGTATGTGCGTACGTACGTGTATATACGTATGTTCTGTATATGAGTAAGTAAATAAATGTGTATATGTACTGTATATCACTTACTCTCATGGTTATTTTATGATAATTTGTATTCTGCACCTGCATCATTATTGTATTTATTTATTTTGTTTGTAAACTGAGCTTACCATCTTCATATCTGTACATCTCATGTTCATCCACTAAATTGTAAAATGTGTATTTTCAGCTCATGAGGCTGCCATTCTTTAACCTCTGAAGTGCGCACGGGGGTAATTGAAAACGTCCCCCTGTGCTGACGTATTTGAGGTGTTTCCGTCACTAAAATATTCATTGTACCATTAATAGCATTAATAATTATCCATATGTGCCTATTATGGGTTGATTATAAAGGTATTAACCTGAAACAACAATAAAACGAGTGAAAACAGCGTTTGGATGGTCAAAATCGAAGATATAGCCCGCGAGTTGTATAATGTATGGGTGAGGCAAGCTACCTTCCCGCCAATTTCCCCCAAGGCCACTGAGACACAGTCGATCGATACTCTCTCTCTCTCTCTTGCACTCGATTGCCATCAGTGATGACAACACCCTGCTTGCAACTCGCTAATGTTAGCACGAAAATATACCTCAGAATAAGGGAATAATAGGGAAAATAGGTGATAACTGAAGGATAGGAGGAAAGTGGGGAAGGAGGGGAGGTAGAGGACTGAGATTTTGCATGGCCCAGGGGCCAAAAAAAAAAATAAAAAAAAAAAAATAAAAATAAAAAAAAAAAAAAAAAAAATTCGATGTCAAAAGTTGATTTTTTATTTTACTTACTCACAAGAGTCTTCCCGCAGTCCGCCAGGGGAACTCTTAAGAGTCTCCCCGCAGCTCCCGGGTTAATAAACCGTTTATTATTATTATTATTATTATTATTAACAACACGTATGTAACACACATGCAACACGTATCAACAAGAGTAGAAAGCACGAATGTGAGTGCCAAAATTTGGTGCCCCCATGATGCCAGAGTTTACACGATTCAAACACAAGTGAAAACACGAGTAAACAAGAGTAAACACGATCCACTGAGAAAAAAACACGAGTGTAACACAAAAAAGCAAGTGTCATTTGAAATACCGTTATTTCAAAAAATGTAGGATGAATCAACGAGAGTTTACACGGATGTAACACGAGTCAACACGTGTGCAACAGAGATCCAACGAGAGTCAACGCGTTGTCTTTCGTGTTGATCCGTATAAAAATTGTGTTGATCCGTATAACAATCGCGTTCACTCGTGTTAGACTCGTCCATACTCTTTGTTTACGTGCCCTGGAATGTGGCCATTATTTTTCAAATTTTTGACACTCGTGTTGGGTTCGTGTTACACTCGTTTTGACTCTCAGTTACTCGTACAGACTCTTGCATGAACACGTGTTGACTCGAGTTATAATAATAATAATAATAATAGTTCTTAAAGCTAGCGCATGCTAAGCTAGCTAAGGATAGCTCAATAAGGCCGATTAGGCGTATTTCCATTGGGGTCCTGTACTACTACCCCATCCCTTTGCTCATGAGGGATGGTAACGACTCAGTGCTTGTGAAAAATCTTTAATGCGCCGAGCGTGGGCGCGAACCCGGGCCTTCTGGGTGGAAGTCCGAGACGCTAGTCACTACACCAAGCGAGCGTAACACGTTAACTCGTGTTACACTCTCCTTGACTCGGGAGCAATTGCTACTCGCGGCCGACTCAGCCTCCAGCGACGGCGATAATCGACGAGTGTGACTCGTGTTGGACTCGCGCACCGACTCGGCTATGTGTGAACCAGCCTTTAACCACGGTGATCGACATATGTAAACATGACTGCGGCGGTGTCGGCGTCGGACACTTGCGATAATGTTCCCGTCTATTTTGAATGCCATTGGATACAATAATATGTTGAGGGGGGTCTTTGCCCCCATGATGTGTTGTCATCATCATATATATTGCCAGTATGGGGCAAACAACCAAAAAAATTGCCGCACAGCCCTCCCCTCAACATATTATTGTATCCAATGGCAGTCAAAATAGACGGGAACATGATGGCAAGCTTCCGTCGCCGCTCTGCGCAGTGTAAACAATGGTGGCGGTACGCCCGAACTCTACATTCTACCCGGCTAGGCCTATATTATAGGCTACAATAAATAAGTAGGCTAGGCTATTTTATCTATAGGCTAGGCCTAGTCTAATATTACAATTTAAGGTAGCATTCAAGTTGACTACAGCAGGACTTACCCTTGACCAGGTTAGGCTATCCTAGTGTTTACTAGGCCTATACCCCTTTGAAAGGACATTAGCCTAGCCTAACCTAACAACCTTACCTAACCTATTATAGTAGGCTATTATGGGTGGGGGCTGCTGCCCCCACACCCCGATTTTTGGTGTATTTGTCTATTTTGTCTGTGAAGTGGGAATTTTTTCAATTTGTCGATAACGAAAATCCTCCATGCGGACTATAGCCTATGGAGAAAAATATGGCGAATCTATTGTTGCCTATTATCTCTAATAAATTGTTTCTCATAATGCTGCAGTAGTGTCGTTTAAAATACCAACCATTTAATTGTGTGCCTTTAAATATGACCTAAATTAGGCTATAGGCTACTGGAAGATTAGAAGAATCTTTAACCCGGCAAGCGCGATAGGCCTCACGGAAGGCTTCCTATAGGGAACGCGATAGGCCTCACGGAAGCAGGACCATAAAAAAAGCTTTCCAAAAAAAAAAAGGGCCTATTAAAAAAAAAAAATTTGTCTCTAGGTGAGATAATTCCCCTCCAGTACTCATCCATGTAAATCTCACCCACCCCCCTCCCCTCCTTCCCCACCTTATTCCCCCCTCCCTCCCCTCCTCAATTATCACCTATTTTCCCTCTTATTATCATCATTTATCGGTTATTTTTCTCTCCCGCGATAATGTAGCACAAGTGGGTTGCAGAAAAGATCGATATGTAACACCCAGACACCAGCCCACACCGCCCCGCTTGTCTCAGTTACCTCACAGACAGCGAGAGAGGAGGGTTGACTGTAGCTCTCTCTCGCCTGACATTACGACCGGGTGGCCAATATCTTCGGTTTTCACCACCCAAATGCTTTTCCCACTTATTTTAGCACTCTTGAAGGTTCATATATACATCATATATGTAAAATAAAAGCATACCGAAAACAAATAATGGTCTATATTGTAAATATAACGAATTCTGTCAGAATCCAAGGCTAGAAATACACAAATAACTACCCTAGCTCCTAGGGCTATTTAGCGCTTAACAGGTTAAGAAAGACTAGGTTAGGGTTATTGTCGTGCCAAAGCTAGATTATAGCCTAAATATAAAAGGAAGTGAATAAAATGAAATATGCCGAAAAAAATCGCCGTCAAAATAGACGCGAAGTTAACCGCGACGATCGCCCTATGTAAACATGACGACCGTACACCCGGTAACTACATCCATCCCATTAAAAGTTACTGAGGGACACCAAATATGTTGAGGGGGTCTCTGCGGCTCTGCCACCCCACGTCGGCCCGTCACGTATTATGATGTACGGTAAGTCATCATAATCTGTGCTAATTCATAGGATCCCCAATTAAGGACAAAGTCAATCAACAGACGAAATAAGCTCCCAAATTACAATAACATAGCGGCCCGCCGTTTATGGGCGACTTTTTACACGTCATTTTAAATGTTACTTTCCTGCCCTGGTCTAGGCCTAATAGATTTTTCCAAAGAATCAAACTTAAATTAAAAGGAAGTAGCCTAGCCTACAGTTTATAGGAAGGCTATTCCAACATGCATTCCAGAACTTAGGCTAGCCTAGGCCTAGGCTATATGAAAATTTGTGGGTGGTCTGCCAAAAAAGAATCACTAGGCCTATTAGGCTATGGGTAGGCTAGTATGGGGTGCATTTTGCAAATTTTCTGAACTCTTAGGCCTAGGCTAGGCTAAATTAAAACTCACATAATCTGAGTAAAACCAGCACTAGAATTTTGGCTTGTCTTGTCTTGGGGCAACCTCAGGCGAATACTCGCCCACTCCGGCCCTACCGTAGTCGCGGAGATCCTATGTCACAATTAAATTAGTTTATAGTTAAGGTTAAAATTCACCACCGTGTCACTTTCACTCTAGGTCATTCGTAGAACCGTAACACTGTAAAGGCAACAACCCAATAGCAGGTCATCAGGTGGTGAACCAGAGACCTACAAACCACGGTACTAGGGCCAGAGCAATGTCTTGAAGCGAGGTGCCCTTATCAACCAACCCCAGACAATCCAGTAGGAGCTGTCGGAAGGAATCCATCTTTGAAGCCAGAAAGGGATACCCATCCACATGCTCAGTGACGGGACGAGGCGAGGCTTAGGAGGCATATGTAGGACGACCAGATGTAGGATGTAGAGGGGAAGAGGTACCGTACGACGATACATGGGATGCGGAGACTGCGGAGGGGAAGAGCTCGTCAAAGTCATACGGTTCCTCAGGACCTCAACAATAACCGGGGGACGGCCGGTGCGGGCAATGGTCGATCGCCGTAGTTAATATAAGTTCGCGTCTATTTTGACGGCGATTTTTGTTGTAGTTAGGCTAGGCCTAGGCTATTTGCCCCCTGCTGGCAATATATATGATGATGACAATATGTCATGGGGGGCGATTGACCCCCTCAACATATAGCGGCTCGCTTGGTGTAGTGACTAGCGTCTCGGACTTCCACCCAGAAGGCCCGGGTTCGCGCCCATGCTCGGCGCATTAAAGATTTTTCACAAGCACTGAGTCGTTACCATCCCTCATGAGCAAAGGGATGGGGTAGTAGTACAGGACCCCAATGGAAATACGCCTAATCGGCCTTATTGAGCTATCCTTAGCTAGCTTAGCATGCGCTAGCTTTAAGAACTATTATTATTATTATTATTATTGTATCCAACGATCTCTAACCTCTGTATCTCAAAAAGGGCTAGAGCAAATTGGCTGTAAATTTCCACATCTAGGCTATTCCTTGACAGATTTGCTCCCTCCAATTAATATTTATTAGCATAAATTCAGCCTAGTTTAGCCTATAAAACAAAAATTAACATTTGTTTAGCAGGCCTACATATAAAAAGAAAAAACCCACTCGTACTGCAATTATAAGCATAAATATGAGTATCTAAGTTACAAAGCAAATGTTTTTGTATAGCCTAGCCTAAAATAAACCACAAAATTGTCATCTTTCAACTGTTGAGGTCATAAATATAAAAAAATCTAATACATTAGGAAAAAATGCGTTAAGAGTTGTGTTAGCAGGTCTATCATCCCCTTTATTTACGTAGTCGCACGCTCGCAGTTACATTCGCGTCTAATTTGACTGTGGTTATTTGCCCCTGCTGGTGATATATATGATGATGACAATAAGTCATAGGGGGATAAAGCCCCTTCAACCCATTATTGTATCCCACGGCCAGGCGTTGGGTAAATTGTTTTGTTACCGGCCGGCGGATTGAGGGTGGCTTTACCAAGTTTACCCCAGCAGTTAAATTAGAACCGAATGTAGGCCTAACTGCGAGCGTGCGACTAGGCTATAGATATAAACAAAGCTTCTGGTATACCCACAACTACAACTCTTACCAAAACTGCAATTAGCCTATTTTTTTTTTTTTTCAGTCTAGGCTAAATTGTGGAGGCTAGGCTAAATTATTTAGCTGCAATTAGCCTAGCCTATTTTTGTTTTGTTCTTTCAGTCTAGGCTAAATTGTGGTAGGCTAGGCTAAATTCTTTAACATGTGTACTATTGTGTAGGCCTGTGCTTTCCAATAGAAGTAAAAATATGTAGCATAGCCTAATGCAATTTTACTAAAACCCAAGCCTACCTGAATATAGCCCTATGCAGAGCTCAAAAGCAAAAAAAAAAAAAAATATGTTGAGCAGTGAAATAAAATTAAGCTAGGCCTAGGCCTGGTTTCTCATAGGCCTAATAAGCTAATGAAGTATACTATAGCCTAACCTAATTTAAGTTATTTCACAAAATACTAATAGGCCTACCCAGCTCTCCTCATGCATTATTTTCCATTGTAAAATAAGTTTGTGCTTAACTGCAGTAATGAAAGGTAGCCTATAAGTAGGGCCTAGGCTAGCCTATGTTGGCTGTGCAATTGTCTCGATTTGACTATTTTTACCTAATTAGGCCTAAAGCAGCCTGAGCCTATTCCCAACCCCCAAACAGTATCCCATGTTAAGCCCTAGGCTAGGCCTAGGCCTAATCCCACTCCCAATCAAAATTCGAACTGCTAAATTCGTACCTACCGGTAGCGCTGCCTAGGCTACGCCTATATTTTCCGTGAATAGATAATTATAGAAAATGGTTTAGAGGAAAGACCATCCTATATTATGTTCAAATAATATGTAATAGCACTGTGTATGGTTGTATTAAATTTAAATAGTGATAGATGTGTATATTAATGGGATAAATACTCCGAAGTTCGCATACGTTCAGAAAATTATATTGCAACACTGTTGCCAGATACTAATCAATGCCATTATCATTATATCATAATGCATTTTACTCATTTGCATAATTTCAAATACCTAGGACATTAATATAATATTTTCCTATCTTTTTTGTAGTGATATTTGTCTGATTTAGTGGTATATTGGTGTCTGTCTAGGGTTATAATGCATTACCTCTGCATCTCTGACTTGGCTTAAGTACCCCTGCTTTCTTTGAGTACTACACGGCAAGAGAAGCTTTCGGTTCTGTCAATTACTGTTCAAGGTAAACAGCAACTGCTAAATTTGACATCATGTTCAAATAATATGGAATAGCATTGTCTATGGTTGTATTAGACAAAAATCGTGATAGGTTTCTATTTTATGTGGATAAATAGTATTAAGCTGAATAAACTAAATACCGAAAGTTCACTAGAGTGGTTGTTGATACATATGAGGGAGGAAGGAGATAGGAAGGAAGAGCTAGGCAGTGTTGCCAGTTGTATCGCTAGATGTAGAGCTATTTACTTCAATTTAGCAGCCATTTTTTCATATCTAGAGAGATTTACTAGGGATAATTTTAAAATTTCAGACATTCTAGTCATATTACATTGTAAAATTTGCAAAACAAACAAACCAAAACTATTTAGAAATTGCAGCATTATTCTAACATTGTTTGACTATGTAGCAACATGCTAGCGACTTTTGAGAAAGGATCTAGCGGTATTTTGTGGAGACATACTGGGAGGGTGGGAGGGAGGTGGTGGTTGCAGTGGTGCCAGTTGTAAAGCTACATATTACCGCTAAATGTAGAGGTATTTACTTCAATCTAGCAGCCATTTCTTTTATATCTAGAGACATTTACTAGGGATAATTTGAAAATTTCAGACATTCTAGTCATACTACATTGTAAAATTTGCAAAACAAACAAACCAAAACTCTTTAGAAATTGCAGCATTATCCTAACATTGTTTGGCTATGTAGCAACATGCTAGCGACTTTTGAGAAAGGATCTAGCGGTATTTCGTGGTAACACTTAACCCGGGAACTGCGGGAAGACTCTTTAGAGTTCGGCCGGCGGACTGCGGGAAGACTCTCTGGAGTAAGTAAAACTAAAAATCAACTTTTTACATCGAATTTTTTTTTTTTTTTTTTTTTTTTTTTTTTTTTTTTTTTTGGCCCCTGGGCCATGCAAAATCTCAGTCCTCTACCTCCCCTCCTTCCCCACTTTCCTCCTATTCCTCAGTTATCACCTATTTTCCCTATTATTCCCTTATTCTGAGGTATATTTTCGTGCTAACATTAGCGAGTTGCAAGCAGGGTGTTGTCATCACTGATGGCCATCGAGTGCAAGAGAGAGAGAGAGAGTATCGATCGACTGTGTCTCAGTGGCCTTGGGGGAAATTGGCGGGAAAGGAGTTTGCCTCACCCATAGATTATACAACTCGCGGGCTATATCTCCGATTTTGACCATCCAAACGCTGTTTTCACTCGTTTTATTGTTGTTTCAGGTTAATACCTTTATAATCAACCCATAATAGGCGCATATGGATAATTATTAATGCTATTAATGGTACAATGAATATTTTAGTGACGAAAAACCTCAAATACGTCAGCACAGGGGGAGGTTTTCATTTACCCCCGTGCGCACTTCAGAGGTTAAGGAGGGTTAAAATACGAGTCACACGGGCAATTGCCAAAACTTTAAAGGTCCATATCATTGTTATTAAACTAAGCATTTGGCAAAGGGAGGAATTGTTAAAAACCTTAGCCAATACTCTGTCATTCACCAAAAATAAATTTGAATTATCATTATTATTTGGTAGGGTAGGTATGTATAGGTAGGTTGGCTAAATAATTGCTGGAATTCGTAGGGACTCGAACTGTTTTGAGAGAGTTAAATAAAAAAAAATATATAGATCTAAATAATAAAGAGATTATGTTATTAACCTCTGAAGTGCGCACGGGGGTAATTGAAAACCTCCCCCTGTGCTGACGTATTTGAGGTTTTTCGTCACTAAAATATTCATTGTACCATTAATAGCATTAATAATTATCCATATGCGCCTATTATGGGTTGATTATAAAGGTATTAACCTGAAACAACAATAAAACGAGTGAAAACAGCGTTTGGATGGTCAAAATCGGAGATATAGCCCGCGAGTTGTATAATGTATGGGTGAGGCAAGCTACCTTCCCGCCAATTTTCCCCAAGGCCACTGCGACACAGTCGATCGATACTCTCTCTCTCTCTCTTACACTTGATTGCTATCAGTGATGACAACACCCTGCTTGCAACTCGCTAATGTTAGCACGAAAATATACCTCAGAATAAGGGAATAATAGGGAAAATAGGTGATAACTGAGGGATAGGAGGAAAGTGGGGAAGGAGGGGAGGTAGAGGACTGAGATTTTGCATGGTTCAGGGGCCAAAAAAAAATAAAAAAATAAAAAAATAAAAATAAAAATAAAATAAAATTTCGATGTCAAAAGTTGATTTTTAATTTTACTTACTCAGGAGAGTCTTCCCGCAGTCCGCCGGGGGAACTCTTAAGAGTCTTCCCGCAGCTCCCGGGTTAAGCAAAACTGGGGGATGCGTGGAAGCCTATAGACTGTAGACGGTAAACTTTGTGTGGGTAGCGAATTCGGTTTTAAAGTAATTTAAGAATAGACAGTTTTCAATGCTGCGGCCAAACTATTTCACCCATTTATATTTGTTTGGTATCAAAACGTTCGGAATCGCGAGCCTCACCCAACTACGCAAGCATGGCTTTGATCATCGGCGTAGTTTTTAAGATATGGAATTTTAAGTGGACTTCAATTTTTTTTCAAGATTGCCGGAAAAAAACCCACTTGCAAAAGCAAAAACCTTCTCTATAAAATTTGCGGAGCATTAGTAGGGGAGTGCGTATGCCAAAGCCCAGTCGTTTCCTGTGAGTGGGAGAGACGGTATTTAGGCGTCAAGTTTTTCGGGAAATCGGCTGCCACGGACCTGTTTGGCCGCCATGCCGGATGTTTAGCATATCAAAAGTTGCCCAATACAAAAACGCACCTCTTGTGAAAGTTTGATCCCGATCCAAAAATCGGTTCTGGAGTTATTGCGTCGAAACCGGCGCATAAGAAGAATTTGGATGAAATCCCAGGTTTAATGATTACAATAGGGGTTCCCCGTAGGGGTCGAACCCCTAATAATAATAATAATTAATAATAACAATGATACTAATAATAATAATAATAAACAATAATAATAAATACCTGGCTAGGGTCGGACAAATCTCCCTGGACTGACACTTGCTGAGTCCTCCCCGTCAAGAAACTTGCTGAGTCCTCCCCGTCAAGAAACTGTGAAGCTATCTTCCAAGTGGGCCCTTAACCTGACAAGCGCGAAATAGACCTAGGGGCTAGGGTAGTTATTTGTGCATTTCTAGCCTTGGATTCTGACAGAATTAGTTATATTTACAATATAGAGCATTATTTGTTTTCGGTATGCTTTTATTTTACATATATGATGTATATATGAACCTTCAAGAGTGCTAAAATAAGTGGGAAAAGCATTTGGGTGGTGAAAAACGAAGATATTGGCCACCCGGTCATAATCTCAGGCGAGAGAGAGCCACAAGCAACCCTCCTCTCTCGCTGTCTGTGAGGTAACTGAGACGAGCGGGGCGGTGTGGGCCGGTGTCTGGGTGTTGCATAACGATCTTTTCTGCAACCCACTTGTGCTACATTATCGCGGGAGAGAAAAATAACCGATAAATGATGATAATAAGAGGAAAAATAGGTGATAATTGAGGAGGGGAGGGAGGGGGGAATAAGGTGGGGAAGGAGGGGAGGGGGGTGGGTGAGATTTACATGGATGAGTACTGGAGGGGAATTATCTCACCTAGAGACAAATTCCTTTGTTTTGATAGGCCCTTTTTTTTATGGAAGGCTTTTTTTATGGTCTTGCTTCCGTGAGGCCTATCGCGTTCCCTATAGGAAGCCTTCTGTGAGGCCTATCGCGCTTGCCGGGTTAATGCCATGGTTTCGGAGTTTGTTTAGGAGAATCCCGTGGTCCACTTTACCAAAGGCCTTAGCGAAGTCTAGGTAGATGATATCCGTGTTATGGCCGTCTTGGATATTTTCGAGGACTCTCTCATGGTGAAGTAGGAGCTGGGACAGACACGAACGTCCCTGCCTGAAGCCATGCTCTCCATTGTTGAAAGCTCCCTTTTTTTCCAGAAACTCTACCATCTTCGTTCGAATGACTCGCTCACAGATCTTGACAAGGTGGGATGTAAGTGCTACCGGTCTGTACTTGTTAGCTAGACGTTTGCTTCCTCCCTTGTGAATAGGGGTTATGATGGCTGTCTTGAGCGATACCGGTACAGTACCAGATTCTAATGAGAGTGACCAGAGTATTTGAAGTGGTTTGGCTAGTTCCCTTTTGCAGTTTTTCAACAGCTGTGCATGGAAGCTGTCAGGACCGGCTGCTGTGTGAGGAGAGATGGAGTCAATGGCTGTTATTATTTCGTCTTCACTTATGTTGATTTTGGATAATTGTTGATGGGCATCTGGCGAGTCTGTGAAGAAGGATTGTGGCTTGGTAACTGTTTTGCCTTCGTCTGGGTTGCTGAATACACTTTCATATTGTTGTTTTAGCATATCCGCCATTTCTCTGGGTTCTCCAGTGAGGTCCCCGTTTTCCTTTATGAGAGGTCCAACTGAAGATCTGTTCTTCTGTTTTTTTCTGTGCGTACGAGAAGAAAAATTTGGAATTTTCCTTTATGTGGGCTACTGCGTCTCTCTCTTCTCTCCGGTGTTGCTCCTCGTGAGACAGCTTAATTTGCCTTTCTGTTTCTTCAATTTGATTTTTAATTTGTTCTTGTGCAGGTAGGAATATGGTCTTTCTTAGTTTGGTCTGCAGTGTTTTTCTCCTCATTAACATTCTTCGGTCTCAGGGTATTTGACTTCTAGTATTTTTTCTTACCTTTTGGGGGATATATTTGGTACATATTTCCTGGCATTTTGTGACGATAGTTCCTAGGGTATCATCTACTCTTCCCTGAAGTTGGGCTTCCCAGTTTGTATTTTGGAATTCTGATTTGACTTGCTCCCAGTTTATGCCATGGCTGTAGAAATTCAGGTTTCTTAATGCGTTTTCTGTTGTTCTTCTACTCATAGGACTCCTTTGCTTTGCTAGCTGGTTGATATATGCTTTTACTTGGGTTTGGTTGTGGTCAGACATAATGGGTTCATTGGTCTCATATGAGTGAATTAAGCCGAGACTATTTGTGAGCAATAGGTCTAGAATGTTTTTATCCTCTTGTGGGCTCCCTGATGACTTGGGTGAGGAAATTGCCTTCTATTAGGCTTATTAGTCCCGCAGCTTGTTGTTTCTCTTGATGAGTACCTCCGTTTATCTTCACGTCTGGCCAGCTGAGGTGAGGGATATAATTGAAGTCCCCTAATATGATTATTTCAGTTCTTGGTTTGGGAGGATTGTTTAGCACTGTTTTTATTCTTGTGAGGACCTCGTTGAACTGTTCCAGTGTGGTGTTTGGGGGTCTGTACACTGTGGTGACTAGCAAATCAAGCTTGTTTATGTAAACAGTCAGGAGCTCTGTTGTTCCGTTGGAGAACGTTTCTAGGATGTCTGTGCTCGTTGCTAGGTCATCCTGGATATAGTTGGCTACCCCTCCGTGGCTTCTACATGTTCTATCTGTCGGCCCGGAAGACGGTGTATCTTTCTATGTGTATCAGCATCTAGGTAGTCTCCATTCTGGTGTGTTTCACTCAGCGCCAGAAATAAAACATCTTCCTGGTGAGCTGTCTCCTTCAGCATTGGAATTTTAGCCTGATTTGTTTTTGGATAGAGACCCCTTATATTGCTGTAGATGAAGGTGCTTAGTGGTAATGTTGGTTGTTGCACCCCCTTTGTCTCAGCTCTACTCTGTCGAGCCTGTCCATGAGGTGATCCAGTTTTGTTTGGGACTTCCTCTCTATCTCCAAGATTTTCTCCATGAACTTCTCTAAAAAAGACGACTGAGTATCATGGACTTGCTTGGCTGGGATTTGGTGTTGTGTTTCCTCTCTCCTTGGGCTGAGTCTAAGCCTGTCTTCCCCCGATCTCTTGGGTTGATGGCGTTGTGGTGTTCCTTGGGTGGATGTCTGGTTTCTGTGGTGTTGTGCGTGGGTATCTATTTCTGTTCTTATCCTTCTTGTCCCCTTTATGTGTGGGTAGGTGCAGTGACTGCAGTCTGCGTTGAGGCATTTGCGGTTGCGGAGGGAGTACCTGCACAGTGTTGGATGGAAATCGGAGCACCTTCTGCCAAGTGTACAGCCTAACTTCCTGTCCAGGCCGGGGTTCATGAGTTTTGCGCATGATCTTGGATGGTGTTGGCTGCAATTTTCACCTTTTACCCCATGCAAACTATCGTAAATACGATAGGCTATGACTCTTTTGTGATCCCGTATGTCTCTGTGACGTCACGGTCGCTTCTGCAGCACGACGTAGGACGAGTAGATCGTATATTATAAGATTGTAAATAAGTTAAGTTATAAAAGGCCTAATATGCTATTAAGCAATATTGCCATGGTCTTGTGTAGTATATATGAATGTATCGTATATATTAATATAATTTATCGTATAGAGCAACCTAGATGCGGTACAATAATTTGGGCTCCTGGCATTTGCCAAGGCAGCAAGGTGTGCCTTTGAGGAACACCAGAGCCTTCACGAACACCGACCAGTTAACATCTAATTCTCCGCCCTCAGTTGATCGCGCTTTTGAGCCTCTAATCACAATACACTGACAGCAATACAAACAGCTACACCATCACGACGCTTTCATCGACGCCATGACTGACAGACAGATAAGCATAATATTCATGTCCATTCCCATGTAATCATTTATTCTTTCTTTAACTTGACTCGAGTCTCGGGACCGAAGTCTCGTTCCCCGTTGTCCGCCATATTGAGTAAACGTTCTCCCTTGCTTCATTGCCACGTGGAACTATTGGTGAGTTCATTCCTGGCTAGTATTAACCCTTATAACCTTACCCTATATATATCATTTATTATGTGAGACCTTTGGATATAAATTAGCTTGTTTCAGATCCAATTCAATTTAGATATGGAGTAATTCGATTTAGATTCATTTTATTTGGATTATAGCTTATAGATATTTAACTTCCATTGATAGTTTACCACACAAACACTGATTTTTTAGGTAGTCTCTGCAGATCTTGGCTTTTCTTGCTGTGGGTAATTGTTTCCTCTGAGAGGTTGGCACTTTCGTGTTTGCCCGTGTTGCGGTTTCCCCCTGGATCTTGCCCCTTTGGGTGAGTTGCTCGGTGGTGCTGCTACCTGGTCCTGTGGCTTCTGCACCCAGGAGTGTTGGCGATACAATTGTGGGGACCAGAGAGTAATCAGGAGCCCCAGCAAGCGAGGGGTTAATGTTTGCTGGCATGCTCCCTAGTCCGAGGTCGACAATGTTGTTTTTTGGAGTGGTAGGTGTGATGTTGGTTATGCTATTTGTGTCGCTAGCCCCAGCAAGCGAGAGGTCGATATTTGCTGGCATACTTCCTAGTCCTTGGTCGACCATCCTGTTTTCGGTGATAGGTGTGGTGCTTGGTATGTTGTTTGTAACCTCATCACTTTGGACTAGGCCTATCTTTGAGGTTGAAATCGAAGGAATTCTTTGTTTGAGTATGTCCGAGTATTTGTGGGGGCCTAGGTCTATGCTACCTAGGCTGGCCGACTTCTTAGGCATACTCACAGTACTTTTGTTGGGTGATGTTGGGTGGCAGCTCTGTGGTGGGAGAAGAATCTGTTGTGCCTTAAAAACAGCCCCAGATTTGTTAAGTACCTCCCTGTGGCTTTTTATGGCTGCTTCAGCTTTGGCTACCCACTCACCTTCCTTGCTGAATTTTGTTAGACAGCAGTCCTTGCACATGAATTTTGTTTTTGATTTTGCGAAGTACAGGCTTTGGAAAGTTGTAAGGCCGGTGCAGTAGTAGTGCAGCCACTTTAAGCAGTCATCACATCGGATAGTGTATTCTTCTTCCTTGGAAAAGGTAATTTTACACGTGCGGCACTCGTCAAGGTCGGGTTTGTTTATGTTTTGGTATCCGGCCATTTTGATCGTCCGATGGGTGTTTCACTTTTATCTCTTTGTATCTCGTCAATCCTTAATTTATCTTGGGCCTTAGATTTTGGATTTCGTTCACTCTGTATGCTTTGGTATAATGTTTATCACTAATAATTTTACACTGATGCACTTTGTGAACCGAGAAATTGGAGATATATATATGGAACGATATTCGTGCACGTCTACCCACCGCGACAACATTTTCTAGTTGATCGATACCTTGATCGATATCTTTTAAATATTGTAATCTTCCATTTATGATTCTCGTTTTCATAAGTGAAGCCCCTATTTCACCTCTCAATATACATATTTGTGCACATTTTGCTGCTCCCAGTTTGTGTCTATATACGCCATTTTCTTTTTTTTGTAATGTTTTAATTTCATTTTCGTTTATGTTGATTATGCTGCCAGTTTGAATAAGGCAAGCCAGTGTTAATATTTTTGAATTGGTAACTGTAAAAAGTAAACAAACCATAATGCTGGAGTTGGTAACATTGTGTAGAGATTACAAACCTTGTAAGTTGCTGCCTGTCGTAAGTATAAGCACCTAACCCTAATTCAGGGTGTCAATCCACAAAATATGAATTGTGGTATCATTATGGTTTATTATTTCGTTATCATTATAGCGCGAACGACGCAGAGGCGAGCGCCGAAGGCGCGAGTTCTAGGGGGGTCCGGGGGCATGCCCCCCCGGAAAAATTTGAGAATTTAGGTGTCTAAAACAGCATTTCCTGCAATCTAAAATCAATCAAGATGGAAAATATGGAGACCAAAATTGTGTCAATTTAGGCTACCTCTTTTTTTTTTTTTTTTTTTTTTTTTTTTTTTTTTTTTTAAATTAGACTGTGAAGTGCGGAGGCAAGGCGGCTTCAGAGATGGAGTTGCTTCGAGCCGTGAAGCTTCGCATGTCTCACTCCCTAGATTGGAGCAAGACCTCACGGGCCTCACCCCGTGTTCAGCGGTAGATGTAAAGGCTATTAGCCTGCCCGAAATAAAAAATATATAGGGTAGGCCTAAATAACTTAAAATTTATTAAAAATCCCGGGAACTCTGATCCCAGGATTTGTATTTATTTTTGGAGACGCGACTTGCGAAGACCCGAGGCTCTGGGCGGCAGGGACCCCACCCTCACCCCGGTCACCCGGAGTCACCCACCATGAGGGCCACCGTTGATATTTTTTTTTTTAATATGCTAAGCAAAATCCCCAATATAAAAATAAATAAATAGCGGTAAATAAGAGAAAAAGGGGATATTTTTAACACTTACGCTTCAACGCTTGTTCTGTGTGACTCGTGACTTGAGTCTTGACCTGTCATGGGCCGCTGGGCGTGGGCAGTGGGCCGTATCAAGTTATCAACGGTATCACAAGGGCGGCAGCCGGCAGGAGTCTGACTCGACGGACTGTAGTACTCGAGTCTCGAGTCTCGGCAATGGCAGGATTGGCAGCTATCTACTCAGCAGCTCATCTGCTGAACCTGGAAATGTAATAAAAATTAATATACAATAATCTTTTAAATCAAATTAATATTAAGTCAGTCATGTCATGATTTTCATGATTCCTCAAATCCTCAATTTCCTCTCAAGGCTCTCATCATCAATGAAGATTGGCAATCATGAGAATTGAGAATTTGAGATGGGGGAAACAAAAAATATATAGGGTAGGCGGCACCGTAGGCCTAAATTATGCTAAATAACTTTTTAAAATTATTAAAAATCCCGGGAACTCTGATCCCAGGATTTGTATTTATTTTTGGAGACGCGACTTGCGAAATGCGAAGACCCGAGGCTTTGGAGTCTGGGCCGCTGGGCGGCAGGCCGCAGGGAAGGCATAGCTTAGGGCTTAGGCGTTAGGCCTTACTCCTTAGGGACCTAGAGCCTAGAGGCTAGGCCTAGACGGTAGACGGTAATTTCTGACGGTAGACCTGGCCTAGCCGCCTAGGCTGCGCCTCAGCACCTGTTAGGCTAGGCTGCCTAGGCAAAGACTGTAAGTAAGACGAAAGTCAAATTGTCTAAAATATATAGGCCTAGGCTAGGCCTAAACAATTTAAAACAAATAATTAGCCTAATAATCCTAATTAACTATTAACATCATGATTTTCATCATTTCATGCATAATGC
Source organism: Lithodes maja (assembly GCA_037953745.1). Taxonomy (NCBI): domain Eukaryota; kingdom Metazoa; phylum Arthropoda; class Malacostraca; order Decapoda; family Lithodidae; genus Lithodes; species Lithodes maja. The sequence goes on along the minus strand of JBAKBP010007225.1, from coordinate 36,025 downwards.
AAACTTAGTTGTCTTAGTGACTTAGAGTCTTAGACAAATTCTGATTATTCTGAAAATGGTTTGAACTTTGAAGATTGCACATTTGCACTGGCATTCTGGCCTAGCCCACTAGGTGCTAGGTCCTAGGAGCAGCCAGCTAGGACTGCTAGGAGCTAGGTGGCAGGCCTAAAAGCCGCCTAATAAGCCTAATGCCCTAATTTATTAGAAAAATTTGCTAATATCAACATATATAGGCCACTAATAGGCGGGAATGCCCTAGGAGCTAGGTCGTAGCAAAAAATAATTTATGTTTCAGGTCATAAATATTATAATATTATATAGTTTCTGAACTTGATTTACCATGCTATTGACTAGGATACAACCACTGACCCTTAATGCGTTCAGTAAGATAACAATAATAGCTCTACTTACCTTAATAAGTGTAAAATATAGGATTATGTTCTACAATACTAGACCAGCAGGATTTCAGGAGATAAGATTCTGTGGGACTGTGTTTGGACTGATAAGAATTAGAGATTATTGGAACCTGAGCATCCAAGATGGCGTCTATAATATATTATTATCTGTTCAACAACATAGGCTAGATGTGTCAAGTTACAAATTTATATTTCGTTTAATAATAACATGCATAGCAAGGCAATGGTACAGATTTTTGTTTAACTAGTGAGCAATCATCCATGGTCAAATATATTACTTTTTAAAGTCTTAATTGTTGTACTAATGAATATTGCGGTCAGGCGGTAGCTTTGAATTATATGTAGGCTTTAGACTAAAGTATATATCGGAGATTTCCAGAAATAATATGATAGAGCCATAAAAGAATACCCAAAAATTATGTACAATGGTGTATAATACGGCATAATCATTGATAATATACATACAATTAAAGTGTATTAAGATAGTAGGCCTAATTTAATACAAGACCTATCATTAGGGAAAGCCTACTGTTTGACTGGAAAGCTGCCCAAATGAAAATTATTTGGAGATACGAATTAGTACAGCAATTTTAATTATGCATTTATAATAGTCAATTAAATTTGGTAAGTAGCGTACTAGGGAGTTTATATATTTCAAAATTGCAGCCTCTCATGCAGAAACTATAAGGTCAAACATTCCCTAAATCGAAATAGTCGAACAAGTTCCAATAGTTAAGGAAGCCTAATGTTCTTTAATTTTCATTGTGGATGGGTGGATAATATATGCAGGTAGGAGAAGGATACTTTAACTGTAGGCTTATTTCTTACCGATTCTCCACCTTACTGATGCTGGAGCCTGGATATTCGTTGCCATGAAAAACCTTCCTCTCCTGCGTTCTTCCTGGAATAATCTTGGCCATTTCAAAATCACAAACAGCATGAATTCTCTCTTCTAGATTTCAATCAATTTCCCTTCGGAATTATTGTATTGTATAACTATTCCATAAGTTAGACAGTCATGAATGACTACTACCTATTCAAGAAGTGACAAGACCAAACATTAAATCTGTATTATTATTATTAATATTATTATTATTGTTATTTTTATTGGCATCGAAGTATAAACATCATCTATGAGTATCTGTGCGAGAGATGCCATTCATTCTATGTGTCACACAATTTTTGGACTTATATACCTCGGTCTTCGAAGGTATAATACTTACCATAACATATATTACAATTAATGTGTGGAAGAGTAAGGTTATGTAATGTTTGACAGGCTGAGGTTGGTAACTTGGGAGGGAGGTATCCTGACCAGGATTCGAACCCACTCACTCAGGTATGTTTGTGAGAGTTGGGCACCGTATTCACTCGACCATGAGCGACAGTAGCATTAGATTTGTCATCAGAGAGGTTCCATATTAGTACCAGGACGATTAAAATTGTATCACTTAGCCAAGTTGGCAGGGCCAGGGGCAGGGGGGAATGTGTAAAATAGTCATTGTTGATGTCAAGTAACTCGCCATGTGTATGAAGGCATAAACCTCCGCAACACTATAACCTGGTTCTCCAAATATGAACTAAGGTTGGTTCCCTTGTATCCGCTCATGGTTGAGTAAATATGGTGCCCAACTTTCACAAACATACCTGAGTGAGTAGGTTTGAATCCTAAACAGTAATGTTTTGGCCTTTAAAACAGGGTTCCTCACCTGGTAGGGCCGCCAATCGGTAGCGCATGACAGGCCAAGGATTAGGCAGCCCAGGAGATAGCATGACACGTCAGTGCTTACCTATGAATTGGTAGTGGGGAAATAAGAATTGGTTTCTTGTGTGGTCCCCACCTCTTAAGACGTGTCAACCTAAATGTTCTCTATACCCGTGTGTCTGTCGTACCGTGATTTGAATGTGGCTATCGTGGGTGCAGTTACTATCCCGTCTGGGAGTGAGTTCCAGTCATCGATCACCCGGATCGCAAACCAGTTCCCTTTTAGTTTTGTTCTCCAGTGGTCCGGTTTCGCTAGTTTCAGTGAATGTCCTCTCAGATTGTTTGTGTTGAGGCAAAAGAATCTGGTGTAAGGGATGTCGTCGAAGCCATGCATTAGCTTGTAGGTTTCGATCATATCACCTCTTTTTCTCCGGTCACTGAGTGTCTGCAGTCCCAGTCGCTGACATCTCTCCTCGTAGGGCAGGTGTGTTAGTTTTCAGATGCAACATTTGATGTACTGGAGATGCTTGACAATGGGGTGACTGGTAGTGTGTGTCGGACCAATAATATGATGGGGTATCAGGGGTTAAGATGTTGCTTAAAAATGGGAAAGGGGATTTTATGGGTTGAAGAGTGAGTTGTGGAGGTGTTGAGTCAATTTAGATTTGAATTGAGCAAGGGAGGGGGAATCAACTATTTCAGCTGGTAGGGAGTTCCACTGATGGATTATACGACAGGAGTGGTGATGGGCTGGTCTATCAGAGTGAGAATTGAGCAATCTCTGCCATACCCATAGCTTACTCCGACTGTTCCTTTTACTTATATATTTTCTAGATCTCAAGTGACGGCGTCTCTTCCGTGGATTGACCTCCCAATCTACCAAGATTGGAAGCCAAAGCGTCACATTTTCCCTTTGCCCCTCGACTTTCTCTTCATAATTGCTGAGGGGCACAGGGCCCTGGGTGGGGCTTTGATTTCCCGGGTTGATTTCCGCACCCTCCTCAGCTCCCCGCCATGGAGTGGCTTCGGTCACCCAGGCTTTATTGTGGTCGGCAGGGAGGGATCTGTGGGGGCGCTCGGTTATGGCCTTGGCCTTGCTCGGGGCCTTGGGGCTGTTCGGCCAGGCAGCTTGGGCAACAACAACAACAACGACAGGAGAAAAACCTTTTTCTTACTTTGGTTTCTGTGTGGGGAACAAAGATCTTGTATTTATGACCTCTTACTCCTTGGTGGGGTGACATAGTGAACAGGTCATGGTGTTTAATGGGCGAGAGATTATGGAATATTTTGTAACACTGAATAAGGTCGGTCCTCAACAATCTGCCTTTAATTGAAAACAGGTTTAAGGTAGAGAGACGGTCATGATAAGTGAGACTTGAGTGGGTTGGTTACTTGTTTCGTCCACCGACGTTGAACAGACTCTAGAAGTCTAGAAGATTAAGATCGCCTTGAAGGCTTGAAAACTAGTATTCCAAACAGGAGAAGCAAAGTCAAGCAAGGGTCTGATGTAGATGCTAAAATGTTGATATTTTGTTGGAGATCTTGAGAGCTTGATTGTGGTGACTTAATTGGATGCTGGATGTAGAGTTTGAGGTCGTCAGCAAACAACTTGTAGTGCGGTCACAGAATGTGAGGTTAGGTTGAATGGTCGGATTATGGAGACTGTTAGCACAGTTAGCTCATTTAAGTATTTTAAGGCAGTACCGTGTGGAGTTACCTGGGGAGATAGACAGACAAATCAAGAAGTACGAGAGCATTGTGGTGTGGATGTGCTGGAGAGTGTGACTGTGATATTAAGGAACACTTTGAGATGATTCGGTCATAATCAGCCTTGTAGTAGTTCCTGGGTTATAATTGTAGGCCTACAATTTATTTTTGGATCTGGGTTCCAGACTAACTTCTTTGTAGAACGAATCTCGCAAGTGGTCAATTTCCTCATTCAGTGTTCATGTTTTACACAAGGGGATAGTTTCCTATTCATTCCGATATATTTGTCAATTTCTAATAGTTTATAAAATGCCCCAGAACGAGAAGCCCACCACAGAAGCCACGAACGAACACCACACAGAAACACCAAAGGAAAGGTCCACAGAACGAAAGGACCAGCTGACCGAGCCAGCCATTTCAGACAGGCCCAAGCCCGCAGGGCTAAGCAGCTCCTGGCTGCACCCTCTTTACCTTTTCTAAACTGACCATTTTCCACACCTCACGTACACTAACCCCCTCGTGTCCTACACTCCTAACTACAAAGATGATGAACAGGAATATACATTCATATTAAAAACACCCATGCCCTGTCCCGACGTTGAGCCAATGCCAACACATCAGACAGCCATAATTATATCTATGTATGGTCTTACATCCGAGAAGTAGATGTTATATATCTTAGAAGTTAAAACACCCACGCTTGTCCCTAGACCTCGTATATCATTTTCCATGACGAGTATAGATATATGTAACCCGTGCTCAGTCGCCCCTTGCATTGTTCCTCTAGTAACTAAGTCTATAATATTAACTGCCACCAGCATTGATACGACATAGCGGCACTGTCCTTGCTACAAAGATGATGAACAGGAATATACATTCATATTAAAAACACCCATGCCCTGTCCCGACGTTGAGCCAATGCCAACACATCAGACAGCCATAATTATATCTATGTATGTTCTTGCATCCGAGAAGTAGATGTTATATATCTTAGAAGTTAAAACACCCACGTTTGCCCCTAGACCTCGTATATCATTTTCCATGAAGAGTATAGATATATGTAACCCGTGCTCAGTCGCCCCTTGCATTGTTCCTCTAGTAACTAAGTCTATAATATTAACTGCCACCAGCATTGATGCGACATAGCGGCACTGTCCTTGTGTCGTATTGTGCCTAGTACAGATCAACCAGGTTTCATCACCTTATTAGGACGACGACTATAATGTCATCGTTCATCGATGTATGCAATCCTTAGGTTAAGTATTTTTATCCGCCATTGTGTTCACCTTTTTCCATTTACTTTCCACAATTGTCATACGTCTTCCCCTTGCCTCCTTCGTATACACAGCCCACACTACGCCAGTTTACTTCGTGTCTTACACCTCTTACCCCAACCAGAGATTGTATAAGATAACCTGGTTACCAGTATCTGTCATAAGTACCCCGAAGCAATAACTAAGTACCCCTACGAACTGCCGCTGTTGTTGGTATTTATATTTATATTTAATAGAAAACGCAGTTCCCAGGGCCAACTAATAGTATCCATAACCCTCGGACTGATCACATAACTCTATCTTTTCCAGACTCATATACCACACCATAGTTGCATTCCCCGGTAGCATATTTTGGCTAACGTATTCTACTGCCTTTTCAAACTTCCATATCAATTGTAGCCTAATGCCACCCCCACGCCCAGGGACCTTAGGGGCAAAATTTCCCTGTAGCCCTTGAACTCTCCCCCCCTCTCATTAAGAATTCCCGCGCTTCTCGACTCTTGTCCGACCTAGCCTCTCTCTCATACCTCTTGAAGATCCTTGAATTGTCCGTTGCTAACGCTCTCCAACCTTTTATATATATACTCCTATCCAGCCTACCTTCACTTAGTAGGCCAGAACAACATTAGAACTTTACTAGCCCCTTGCATGCCATCTATTCTCTTACAACACATTCACAACCCTGCACCCAATGGTCGTCGGTACGAGGCTAGCCGCCCCGCCAGTAACTAACTTCTATTGCCATACTTCCAGATAAATGTGGCAGAGTTAGCAACCCAGTCTCCACCACATCCAGCAAACCCTACAATTAACAACCAGCCGAGTAAAACCAGCTAGCTAAGGCACCTTCGGTTTTGGTATTAAAGACACCCACATCTGTCTCATACACAGAGGGTTATTACAAACACTGGTGATATGGCAAGCCCCTAGCCACAGCCGCCGGACGACTATCTCAGAGAGAGGGCGCCCAGCTCCCCCTTTTTGCCCACCCGAGGAGGGAGACCTGGCCCCTGTTTGACTTTCGAGTCATTGCCAGGTAGCACAGGAATTCTTCCTATCAATGAACTAACCATGAATGACTAACACCTTTACTAACCTCTATTAACTCACAATAAACCATTTACCTTTCTTGCATGCTCTGATCAGCACCTCAGCTATACCATAGAATGAAGATTGAACAATCTAGAGAGACGCTCCTATCACAGCTGTCCCCATCCTCCTCGCCAAGTAGATCCAGTCTCTCTCCCCTAAATACGTCCAGTATAGCCAAAATAGTACCTCTTACTAAGGCTCAGTTATATGAAAATATAAAGGCTTCCTATAGCCCTGTGCCACAACAGTAAATACCATCTTACCTAGTCTCCATTTCTATTGAGAGCTCAATTAAGTCCATAAGACTCGAGATCCCTACTGTCTACGGGGTCCAGAACCGAGCCTATAAATCTAACTCCCGCCCCCAGTCAAATCAGTTGAAAGCTAGACACCAACCAGGGGTCACTACCCTGCAGTTAACTTCTAGCTCTGCCCTTGTGTTGTTCCGGAGTGAGATCCCAGAGCCGGCAGACTCCGTGGCAGATTTGGATAGAAGGACCTGCCCACGTATTTAAGAACTTCACACATATGGCCCCCCTGGACGGCCGCGGAACCAGTCGTTAGCCCCCAACATCATGGACGCAAGATAACCAGGACCAGACCCATCAGATACTACCCAAGATTCTCTTTAGCAGTTCTACATATTACTGTGCTGTTTAGAGATTTCACTAATTAATATTTCTACGAAGTGGCTAAGACCTTGCCCAGTGTAATTCATACTTAACCATTCCATTTGGGACGTACTAAGCGATCAGTGCTCTTTAATTAACAGGCGACCTTGACTCTCGTAATTACCTTATTCAGATATTAAAACTCTAGTGATATCTAACGTTCGCCCACTGATTTGCGTTCTATGTATTTCTGAAACAAGGATATAAAACTTAGATCAGTACCCCCTGAGGTTACTAGAATTCCCGTGCTCTAAAATATGCGTGTCTAATCTAGTCTGTACTTACTCTAGTTACTCTAGTTGTACTTACTCTAGTTGTATTGCGGGAGTGAGCATGCTCGTTATTTCCCGCCTCCTATATGTGTAGGTGTTATATGTATCGTTGGAATGGCTGTGGATGTGTGTGTAGTCTGTATTTTTAGCCAATTGGCGACATCGGAAACGAAGGCTTAGGGTGGATCTGTATGGTACCATTCTCACTATAGACGGTACCGTCTCGCCCGAAGGCTTAGGTAGCCATCAGCTTAGGTGAACCATATGATACCCATCTCGCATTGTACCATTTTTACCAACCCCAGATGGGACGTCACAACGTCGTCCACTTATTCCAGGTACCTATTTACAGCTAGGTGAACTGAGGCTAACACAGTGAGTGAACTACTACTTGTGCACCAGAGCTACCAGTAATAAATCTAACAGTGAATATGAATCTATAAGTAACATTGATGGTCTTCGGTATATAAACCTGTTAAATCAAAGCCAGTGATCAGAAGATTAATACCTGAACGTTGGAAGTGGGAGACTAGGCTCCATCCAGATCCACTTATGCTAGTGTTGTTCGATTCTATTATATTGTCTTACACAAGTATTCTGCAGTGGTATATCAATAAACGTGATCGTGTAACTTGCTACCATGTGTTTCTTTGTGTTCTCTATTCCTCATATCTTGTATTGTGCATGCAGCCTTATATACCCAGTCAATTAGAACTCACATTACCCAAGTTAAACCTGTAGAAAAACAGGGCATAACATCATCAGCAAATACAAAAATGTCTTTATCAGCCACTGGATTTTTGAAAGATATTTGATTATGTTTGAGAGGATCTATACCAAATTGTTTCCATACATGGAGATTGGTAGTTCCTAAATCGTGCACTATTGCAACAACTGGGTAGCCTGCTAACTCTATTCTCTCTATCAAATATGTCAATATATTGTGCACGTTTGATTGATCAAAGTCAAAATATATTGGTTGTTTCCACTTACCTACAAGGCCTCTCAACATAACTGCCTGGACACTTTTGTGTGGTTTATACAGTGTGTCTGTACCTTTGTCGTAGCTCCATTGTTTTGCAATACTCATCTCATCGAAAGATATGACTGCCAGCTTTTCTACCGAATCTAAAGTTTCAGACTTGAACTTCATAAGTGACAAGACAGGTGATAAAAGACCAGGTTCACATAACACAAACTCTGTGTGGCCAGGCATTTTGACTCGAACGTCCCTTGGTTTTGGCCCAGTTACTCTTTCAACTATGGGGGAGGCACTCGCTACAGGCAATTCTGCCTTTTGTCTCCCTCACTCACATAGAACAAAAAATAGTAATATTGGAAATTACCCCACTCGACCGCTGGGGATCTATATTATTGAGTGATTTAATATGTAGTATCACTACGGATATATTATGTACATATTAAACAAAAGTACATAGGCTACACAATTATAACAAACAAATTCTTTTGGATCCCAATGTTCAGTCAGTTTAGTTAACATTAACTGATGGTAGTCTTGGCCAAATATCGACTAGACTAACTTACTAAATAAGAAAATAAAATTGGATGCACATCTTAATTAGAATAATTTGTTAGTAGTCTTGGCAAATCCAACGTCAAGGCTATTAACCTAATTGCAATGACGACTTGTCTATTTTGACTGCTATGTCGTCATTCCAACCGCGGTTAAAAAGAAAACGTCTAGAGTCTACTCCTTATCTTGCTCTAGGAGACGTTGTACATTAACCAAAACTACCACCGAAGGTGAAAAAAGCATAGAAGAGAAGAAAAAGGGGTTTACCTTAGTTACCGCTTAAGGCCCATCCCGTGTTCCGTCATGTGCAGATCCCTGTCGAACGTGCGCATGAGCGACCCTCTCTTGTCATCATTTTTTCACGCGCTCCATTGAATGAAGCCGCTTTTGTTGTGCTCCTTTAATTCACCCTGTTTAGGTTCGTTTCGGCTTATCTGGCATTCTTTTTTGTTAGACAGATGTTACGTGATCTAGGACACACGTAAATGGGCTCCTAAGTGTGTATAATGGAGACGCGTGTGGAAATAGCCTACCGAAGGTACGGGGGCGCCTGGCGTTCCTTGTATATGTTTTTCATTCTTTCTCTTTTCATATTCTTTTTTCCTGTTAGTCTGGGCATAGTTTAGCTTTTAGCTTAATTTAGCCTAGCTCGTTTTCTCATTCAGTAATTGCTATGCCCCTATGAGTTTTCATTTTTTCATAGCCTAGGTGTACCGTTGGTAAACAGTCTGAGATTTCGTTGGTGGCGGTGCTGTTTGTAGAGTTTGTGTCGGCCGCATTATTAGCGTTATTCCCGAGTCCCCCCTTTCGAGTCCTTCACTGTGTCTCAAGGGCCTGGGCGACAGGTGGTTCGTGATACTCCAGGGGTACCCCACGGGGGCCCCTCTTTCACACCACAGGTTTTTCGCCCCTGACACATTCTCTGCTCACGGCTAGGCCACCCTTTTTCTCACCAGTTTCATTTACTGGTTTTTGTTTTCTCTTCCTGTTTCACCTCCATCCTTTCATAGTCTTTTGCCCAATCCAGGGGTACCCCACGGGGGCCCCTGTTTGTGCGAAACCACCCTCCCTGCCACTTCTCCTCATGGGCTTTGCTCTATCTCTGTGGGTTGGGTGGTTCCTGGGGGATGTGCCTCCTCTCCCCTGGTGTGTCTTCCTTGCCTCTCCCTTTACCGGTTGAGTCAGGATAAATTCAAGGAAGACACTGCTCAGCTTGATGGCCATCATTGCTTGGAGTTCATAAGGAGATGACGCATTTTTTGTGGCCTTTTTTGGTATTCCCTAGACGCTCCTCTCGCTTTTTTCGGCGCCGGACCATCTCGGCCGATCCCGCAAATTTGCGGGAGCTCGATTCGGTCCTCTGGGACGTTTGGCTCCCCGCAAATTTGCGGAGATCGTTGGGGGGTCCCGCAAAATTGCGGGAGGGTGGTGTCGGTACGTTATGCCTCCATTGGCCCGCAAATTTGCGGTAATAGTTGGCTTTCACTATTGACCTTTTTGATGTCATCTTGTTGCCTGATACTATATTGGTGTATGCACTTTACCGGTGTTATAGGCCCTGCATGTAAGATGTTGAGTGGTGGTTAACACTTTCTCCATCTTTGCAGGTTCTGCTAGTGCTCTTCCGCCTCGGCTGCCCTCCTCACCTACCTCTGTGCTCCCAGTTTAGGGTGAGTACGGATACCTGTTTGCATGTGTGTTCCTGTTTCCCCATGCTCCTTCCCTGGTTCTTCTTGGACATTCTCTCCACTTACTCCTTCGACGTGCTGATTATGGTGTGTGTTCTTCTAGTGCAGGTAGGCTGCCTTGCTTTTGCCTTGGTTGTCGCTCCCCGTGCTTGGAGAGCCACAAGTCCTGCTTGCGCCACTCGCTCTGTGTGTCCTCTACGGCCTACCCCCCTACTCTGTGTGGCGCGTGTCTGGCCCTGGTGGATGTGCTGCACCATGGCCCTGGTTCCTCGGCGGGGGCTGTGGCCTCTGCTTCCCTTCCGTCGGTGTCGACGATGGTCTCCCGCCACATTAGGACTGTGGGCCACCGTTCCCCGGCCTTTGTTGCCGACCGGATCCGCGTCGCCCTGGGTATCCCTGACCCGACTGAAGGCCGTTCTCCTGGCCCTCTCCCTGCTCGGGCCCTCTCCCCTGGGTCCCGCAGCCGGTCGTCCCATCGTCGGGGGGGTTCCCCAGCTCCGTCCACGCTCTCGCTCGCCTCGTCGTCCGTCCTCTACTGCCCCTCGTCGTCCTCCTGATCGCCTTGACGACGCCCATCGCCCTCGTCATGGTTCTCGCCCTGAGGCCGGGGTTAGCGGCTCTGCCCCTGTGCGCCCTCCGCTGGCCTCTACGGATAGGGGCTCTACTCCCTTCCGCCCGCTTCCCCAGCCCAGACGACTTCCTCTTACGTTGTCCTCTCCGTGCGCGGTTGTTCATGCTGTAGCTGGCCCTCTGCTCCCTCCTCCTACACTGTCCAGGAGGGTCCGCCTGGATGTCGTTGCTTCTCCTACTTCATCTGCTTCAGTGCCTATTCTTCCTTCACGGTCTCGTCCCACGGTGGAGGTCCCTCCCTCCTCCGCCTCGGTGTCGGGCCGCCCTGTTATCTCAGCCCCGGGGATCCTTGCTCTGTTTCCCCCCGCGGCTCCTTCTGGCCTCCTTTCACCCGGCCAGCCTTCCCACTCCCGTCGTCCTGTTCCTCCTCATTCTTCTCTTCCTGACCTTCACTTACCGTCTCGCCAGGGGGGTACCCCTCCTCTTGCCTCGGTGGGGTTTCGTGAGGTTTCGGGGTCCCCTTTCTCAGGAGCTGACGTGTCGCTGGAAGAGGGGGATGGTGCTGTTTCCCCCTCGGCCGTTCGTGATCGGGGACGAGTCCCTCAACGGCGACACAACCGTCGTCGCTCGCCTTCCTTGGGCCGCGACGCTGCTGGTTCGTGTCGTGGGTCTCGCTCCCGCTCACGCTCGGCCCTGCGGGCCGACCAATCTTGGGGGGGGTCGCCTCTCTCGGATCGATTGTCGGCTATGCAGGGCTGGGTTGTGTCATGCATCGACGGGCGCTTAGTCGATGCAAGACTCCCTCTTCTCGCGCTTCTTGGCGGTGACACACCCTCAGCGCCTCACCCTACCTACCCCTGCTACGGTCCCCCTCCCTTCTGCAGGCCTACGCTCTGGTCAGACTGCAGCCGCCCTGACATCCTTCCGGCTGTTCAGTCCCTGGCTGTGTTGACGGGTCTGTCCTCCTATGGGACAAGTTTGTGCGACGCCGGTACGCCTGGCTTAGCCATCATGCTCGGTCACCCTCTCCCATTGGAGGCCTGGTTTGCTGAGGCCTTCGACTTCACCAACCGATCCGTCGACGGCTCTCCTTCAGTCCCTCCCCCGGAGTCATCACTGATTTTGCCTCCTCTTGTGTCTGTCGGCGGGTTGGACGGCGCGTTCTGGTCCTGGATAAGCGCGCCCGTTCTTGAACTTTGTTCTATTGCTACCCCGTTCTTCTCTCACCCGGATCAGCCCTCTGTCGCCAAGGTTTTTCCCTTGCGACAGAGGGTGACGGACTTATTGTCTTGTCTTTAGGTTCCCTCCAGACGTCTGTTCACCACCTGCGGCTTTTCGAGGCGTCTGCGCCAGGCGATCTTCGCGAGGGTTTGGACCGCGTTCAGCGGATCCAACTTCGGCTCGCGGTGTCTTTGGTTCCCGAGCTGAAGGCGGTTTTGTGCGCGGCAACTCGGCAACGCCCGACGGTACGGTCCTCGTTCTGCCGGCCGGCCCCCTTGGATATTCGTCATGGTATGTTGTACTCTGCGCTATATACGTTGGGGTTTTTTGAGCAGGATGCTTGGGAATGCTACGCTTCTCTGTCGGCGGCCCCTGCTTCCGACACGCGACGACGCGCTGTGTCGTTGCGGACCCTGCTTACGACACGCACTGACGCGCTGTGTCGCGCGTGGGGTCTTCTCAGTCCCGTCTTTCTGCCGGTCCTCTTCGGGGTGCTGCTGCAAGTGCTGCCGCCTTGCACGGGCGCAGGACTGGGACGTTGCAGGCCAGTGCGTCGGTTCCGCCTCGCACTTCTGTTCTTGCCCCCTTTCATCCTCGCCGTGTCGGGGCTGGCCGGCCTTCCACTTCCGGCCACCCTTCGACGGGGTCAGCCCCGCGACGGCCAGGGGTTGGGGTGTCCCGCCCTTTTCGACGAGGTTGGGGGGGGGGGGTAGAGGAGGTCAACGTGGCGCTCATGCCCGCACGGCCCGTACCGGGGGTACCTCCACGTCAACACAATGTGTAGGTTCTCTGGGTCGGCCTCCTTGTTCTCCTTCTCGCCTGGCCGACCGGGTCGCTCCCCTCCTCTCGGGTGCTTCCTCGGGTTGTTTTCGCTCTTGCACCCCTCGGTGGCCGCGAGGGAAGTTGGGGGCGGCGGGTTGCGCGGAGGGGTCTCACCTGGAGGTGGACGTCCAGACCCCCACTCCGCATTTGTCACCGACGCCGGCCCATCTCTTCAGAGGTGGCCCACGTGTTCACTTCCATGCCCGAGCTGGGTAGCGTCGAGGGTGTTGACCGCCGGTCACCCGGTTTTCCTCTCCCGTGTCTTTCTGGTACCGTAGACGAAATGCGACCCGTGGCGGATCTGTCGGCCCTCAACGGGCACATCGTGCACACACGGTTTCGGATGCTGCCGGTACCCCTGGTACGCCTGGCCCTGCGCCCTCTGTCGTGGGTAGTGTCGCTGGCCCTCCAGGATGCGTCTTGGCTCGTTCCTCTCCATCCTCGCTTCCAGCGATTCTTGGCCGTTCGGACTTCCGATCGTGTGTTCCTGTTCGACGGCCTTCCCTTCGGTCTCCACATCGCGCCGCGGATCTTCTCCGCACTGGTGGGGCAGGCTCTGGGTCCTCTCCTCAGGAGCGGGCTCCAGATCCTGTTTCCCCTGGCCGATTGGTTGGTAGTATCCGAAGCCCTAGGACTGTGCATTGGCGACGCCCTCACAGTCGTTCGCAACGTCGCATGGTTAGGGTTCCCCTTCGATGTTCCCAAGTCACGCTTGACACCGTCGCGTGTCGTGCCATGGGTCGGTCTCGCATGGGTTTTATCCGGCGCTACGGTGACCCGGGGTCTGCCGGCCGCGGTGCACCTTCGGTGGAAGGTCTTCGCCGTGTTGCACTCGGTCTCCCTCCCGGGGTGGCTCTGGGACTCGTTCGTGGGTTCGCTGCATTGGGCCGCTCTGCCCCTTCCCTTAGGGAGCCTCTGGCTACGCCGCCTCCTCCTCATGGGCACCGCGGTGTTTCCGTTGCCCCTATGGATCGGCTCTGGCCACTCCCGCGTACCGTTCGCAGACGCTTCGGTCGCTGGGTTGCTCGGGGCGCGCTCTCTGCGGCTGTGCCCTGGCCCGCCCCCCCCGCCGACGGTCTGGGCAGCCACAGATACGTCGAGCGAGGTTGGGTGAGGTTCCCGATCGAACCTGGGACGTCCACTTCCCGGCAGATGGGTGGGTCTCCCTCCACTTACCCGTCTATGCCCTCGGACTGTTGGTTCCTTTGTTCTTCCTGCGGGACCACGCGCTGGCCCTTCGGGGTAAGTCGGTGGCCTTCGGGTTGGACACTCAGACAAGCTGTCCACTGTTTCCTCCAGGTCGTTGACTCTATTGGGGGTCTCGGTGGAGTTGTTCTTCCTCGCGGACCGACACCCCTTCTCCTTGCATGCCTCCTCCCTGCCCGGGCCTGCCACCCTGTGGGCGGCCGCCCTGTCGAGTGGGCAGGGCGTTCTTGTAGAATGGGCGATGAAACGGACTGTGTTCGCCAACCTCGCGGCTTCCTGAGGTGTTCCGGAGGTCGCTTTGTTCGCATCGGGGGTGCCGTGCCAGTTGCCGCTGGACCTCTCCCTCCGGCCTCGCGCTCTGGGGGGGGGTCCGGACGCTTTCATGGTAGCCTGGTACAGGTGGCGGTCGATATACATCTTTCTGCCACCAGACGCGCTGTTGATGTGCCCAGTCCTCGCGAGGCTGCGGCTGTACCACGACTGCGTTTGGCTCCTCGCGCCTCTGTGGTCGGCACGGGCTTGGTACGCCCGGTTGCCGCGGTGGTGCCCGAGTCCAGTCCCTCTACCTGTCTCCGGCTTCCACTTGGGCTAGGTTGGGGACCTGCGGACCTCGTTGGCCTTCGCATTGTGGTTGTTCATGAGGCACGGTGGTGGCCGGGCCCTGACTGACTTCCTGCAGCGTTCCTGGCCGTCTTCTCCTTGGGGGACTTACGGGTCCCGCTGGAGGTCTTTTACTAGGTGGCTACAGGCCACTCGCCTGCCAGTTGGCTCTCCTTCCCTCATCCTACGCTCCTTGTTTCACCTCTTCCGTACACGTCACTTTCAAGTCGACGCTATACGTACCCACTTGTCTGCCGTCCGGGGGGTCTTTGGGTCCGTCGCTGGGCTGGTCGTTCCGCCACAGGAGCTGGATTCCTTCCTGACGGCTGCCTTCCGGGATCGACCGCCTCCGCGCCAGGTCCCTCCGCAGTGGGATCTGGGGCGGGCTCTGGTCCTTCTGGCTTCACCCACGTATACAAGGGCCGCTACGCCGGTTCCGTTGCTCGGGCGTCCACTCTTCCTTGTCGCTCTGGCCAATGGGGATCGGGTGTCTGCACTAGCGGCATTGTCACGGCCCCGGGACTGCGTGCGATTCTCCCCGTCCTTGCATGGCGTCTCGTTCGCCTCCTCCCCTCCTTTTGTTACCACGCATGGGAGGGAGGCCCCCGCTCCAGCCTTTCGCCGTCCGGGCTTTACGGCGTGGGCATCCTCGCCATGTGTTGTGCCCGGTGTCAGCCTTGCACTCCTCTGTTGCGTCTGTGGCGCCGCCTTCGGGTACTGCTGTGTGGGTGTCTCCTCGGACAGGTGGGAGGCTCTCGCAGGTGCAGATGGGCCGCCACGTTTGTCGGACCGTTCGTGCCCGTCACCCTGTTTGTAGGGGTTCTGCGCACGATGTCAGATCCTTTGCTGCCTTCTTCCGGTTCCTGCCCCGTCGATCCTTACCTGCCATCGCCTCAGCGGTTTTGTGGGTCTTCTATCAATTCCTTCATCTCCTCCTACCTCTCCGTGTCCAGTGTTCGACCCCCTCGGCCGGTGATTGCTCTCGGGGGTCGTGTTTCCTGGTGCTCTGGCGACGATCCCTGGTCTTCCCCCCTTGTCCCTCGTTCATTTCCTTTGTTTTATATGACAAAGGGGGGGGGGGGGGGTGTACGGGTTTGCAACACTGGATTGCAAGTTTGGGATTATGTATTGTTCCAGTACATACGTGTTTTTGCCACATTGAAAATTGTGTTTTGTTCTTGTGTTCAGTGTTTTTGTTGGTTTTTGAAGAAAAGGGATTTTGGGTACAGTACCTTTTTGGTTTCAGACAAGTCTATGTTTTTGCATTACTATGAATGACAGGCATGTGTTAAAACTGTTCTTTTTAGCTACTCCTCAGTTTTTCACTCTTTTATTAGACACTCTTGTTTAAATTGTGTCTTTGTCATTCATAATTTTGTTTTATGCATTGTTTTTTTTGGTAGGTTGGGCTTGGATGTCCTCCTATTTGTTATGCAGCCTTGACGTTGGATTTGCCAAGACTATTAACAAATTGGGAGGTTTGACGTACCTCCCAACCTACCAAATAGGAAAACCTACTATTTGGTAGTAGTCTTGGAAAATCCAACGTACATAATACCCTCCCTCACGCCGGACCCCTGCCCATCCGCGTTCTTCTGCTGACGTGAGATGTGATGACAAGAGAGGGTCGCTCATGCGCACGTTCGACAGGGATCTGCACATGACGGAACACGGGATGGGCCTTAAGCGGTAACTAAGGTAAACCCCTTTTTCTTCTCTTCTATGCTTTTTTCACCTTCGGTGGTAGTTTTGGTTAATGTACAACGTCTCCTAGAGCAAGATAAGGAGTAGACTCTAGACGTTTTCTTTTTAACCGCGGTTGGAATGACGACATAGCAGTCAAAATAGACAAGTCGTCATTGCAATTAGGTTGTTGTTGTTGTTGTTGTTGTTCCCTAAGCTGCCTGGCCGAACAGCCCCGAGTCCCTGAGGAAGGCCATGGCCACGATCGGGCTTTCCCACAGAGCTCTCATTGAGTGTAGGTTGTGTTGTTGGCGTAAGTGGTTCTGTGAAATGCAGTCTTCTATGATGTGTTTAATGGTATGGGGTGCTGCGTTACATCCCGGGCAGGCGTCGACAACGGAGTCATCCAGTCTCTTCTGATAGCTCAGAGAGCTGGATGGTGTCCGCATCTCAGCCTGGCCAGGTGGACTCTGTCCTCGCGAGGGAGGGAGGATTCGGAAGGATGGATTTCGGGAGGTCGTGCATGCAGCTGCGTGTTGTCTGTGAGTGAGTGGATGGATTGGCGAGAGATATGAGTATGGATGTGCTTCTGGAAGTTGGTTCGGGGTGGGCAGGGAGGGAGAGAGGACAATAATTGTGTGTGATACCGTGTGCTGGGTGTTGTTTTTATATTTCTTGGTGTCTGTGGGTGTGTTGCCATGTAGTTTAGTGGGTGGTCTTGGTTTGTGGAGGCTGCTGCCAGGAATTGAGTGCCTCTCATGTCCAGATGGTCTTTGACTTTGAGGATTTTGGTTTCTTGATGTAGATGATCTGTGGGTGCAGTAGCTGTGCAGCCTGTAATGATCTTCAGGGCTTTGTTTTGAATAGTCTGTAAGGTCTTATGATGTGTTTCAGCTAGGTTAGAAGCCCAGGCTGGGCTTGCGTATTCCATTACTGATCTTATGTATTGTTTATATACTGTGGTGGTAGTTTCTTTGTTGTGTCCAAATTTTGTGTGAGCAAGTGACCTGAGGGCGTTAAGTCTGGGTGTCAGTTTCTTTTTAATGTTTGTGGTGTGCTGTTTGAATGTCATATGAGTATCATATGTTACTCCTAGGATTTTGGGTGTGTGTGTATGTGTTAGGGGTGTGTTGTTTATGGTGAGTTGAGGGATGTATTCGTGTTCACCTGTCCATCTTGTGAGCAGGGTTGCGGTGGATTTGGCTGGGGCTAGATTAAGTCTGTTTGTAGTGCACCAGCCATGTAGTGTGTTGAGATAGGGTTGAAGGAGATCTGTTGCTCTTTTTGGGTCATGGTGTGTGCATGTGAGTGTTATGTCATCTGCATAGGAGGCTAAGTTTATTTGGGGAGTATTGGGTGTAGTTATATCGTGCATGTACAGATTGAAGAGTGCGGGCGATAGGACGGATCCTTGTGGGACTCCGTTTGAAAAGTTTCTGATTTTAGATGACTGACCGGCAAAAGATACGTGTGCACATCTGCCTGCTAGGAAGTTGGCCAGCCACCTTTTTGTGTTGTTGTGCATGTTTGTGTTGTAGATTTTGTTTGTTAGGTTGTGGCGGGGGATGGCATCGAAGGCTTTACTAATGTCAAGTGTGGCTAATAGTGATCTGTGTGGTGGTCTAGCTGAGTTGATGCCGTCAAAAGCTCTTTGTGTAAGGTCTGTGAGAAGAGTGTTTGTAGAGTGCAGTGGCCTAAAGCCATGTTGTGTTGGAGCTAGGGGTAGGTCGGGTGTAATTAGTTGTAATACTAGGCGTTCCATGACTTTGGAGGGGGAGCAAAGGAGTGTGATGGGGCGGTGCGAGGAGGGTAGCGTGGGGTCTTTGTTGGGTTTGGGGAATGTGATGATGATACCATGCTTCCAAATGTCTGGTATTGTGTTGTGTGAATAGCTGTAGTTTGATATGTTAGTGAGTGTTTGTATGCCTTGTGGTCCCAGGTGTCTGAGGTGTATGTTGCTTATGTTGTCTAGGCCACAGGCGGGTGAGTGCTTGAGATTGTTGATGATATGCTTTGTCTGGTGATTGGTGAAGGGTGTATAGTCAGGGTCTGTGGGGAATTGTCTCTTACGTCGGATGACACGTCGGTCGTCTTTGTGAGCTTTTAGGTGGCTGACATGTGAGAAGTGATTGATGAGAGTGTTTGCTTGTTGTTTACATGAAGGAGTAGAGTCTGTTGTTGTGATTGCAGCATGTGATTGTGTTGTGTTGCTGTTGGAAAGTGTGATGCTGTTTAGTGTTTTGTAGAGTTTTTTGGGGTTTGTTTTGTGATCAAGTGTTTGTAGGAAGTTATTCCAATTTAGTTTTTGTTGTTCTTGTATTTTGTTGTTAGTTTGGGTGTTGAGTGCTTGAATTTGTTGTGTGATGTCTTGTGTGTGGGGTGCTGGGGAGTGTTTCAGTGTGTCACGTTGTCTGATGAGGTTTTGAATTTCTGGTGTGAAGTTGGGGTTGTGTCTTTTTCTGTTACCTCTTGGAATGTGTTTCTTGTCAGCGTTTTGGATAGTTTTATTGAGTATGTGTACAGCATTGTTGATGTTAGTGATGGGTGTACTGTTTAGAGTTGTGAAGTGTTGTTCTGTCTCATTTGTAAATGCTTCCCAGTTAGCTCTTTTATAATTGGTGTATGTGTGTTTGTGGCTAGCTGGGGTGAGTCTGGTTTTGGTGGTGATAATGATCGGGAGGTGGTCAGAGCCTAAGGTTCTGACCACCCTCCAGGATGTTGTGGGGACGAGGTCTGGGGAGCAAAAGGTGATGTCTGGAGATGATGGGTTATAGAGGGCTTGGTGAGGAATATGGGTATGTTGATGGATGTCGTTAAGGATGATGAGGTTATCTGTTTGGTTTTGTAGTACCAGCCCTCTGTCTGTGTCGGGGTTGTCGACAAACCAGGCCGACGTCTTGGCGTTGAAGTCACCACCCAGGATGATGTGTGGGGTGTTTGTGATGTGTTGTAAGTGTGGTCTGTATTAATTTGGTACTGTAGGGGATGTTTGGGGAGGGATGTATGTGTTTATGATGGTTATGTTGGATTTGTTGCCAGTGCGTATTTTAATTGATTGTATTTCTGTTGTGTTATCATTTGGGGGGAGGAGGGATTTGGTTTGTACACTGGTTACTATGTATGATATTTCATTGTGTACCAGGGTGATGAGTCCACCGCCCCCGCCGACAGCCCGGTCTTGTCTGATGGTGGTGAAATTATGAAATGTGGGAGTTTTTTGTGATGTGCGGAGTTTTGTTTCTTGTAAGATGGCAATGTGTATGTTGTGTTGTTTGATGAAGTGTGAGAGTTCGTGTTTCTTTGTGTTAATGCCATCTATGTTCAATTGGAGAATGTTAATGTTATGTGCACGATGTATGTTGGGTGCTGCTGCACGAGGATGGGGTGGGGGTGAGGGAGGGGCTGGAGGTTGGGATGGGTGAGGTGGGGGTGGGGATTGGGGAGCAGGAGATGGGGGTTGGAATGGATTAGGATGGGGTGTGGTGTGTTGAGTTGAGGATGTGGATGGTATGGGAAGGTTAGGGAGGAGAGGTGGACGGGTTTTAGGGGGGGGAGTGGATGATATGGGAAGGCTAGGTGGGTTGGGGAGGAGAGGTGGACGGGTTTTAGGCGAGGGATTTGACTGGGAGAGGGAGGGGCATGAGGAACAGGTCCAGGTGTTCGTGTAGTGTTTCTTGGAGGCAAGTGTTGTACAGGTGAAGTGGGTCCAGTTCCTGCATGAATTGCAGAGAACTGAACCCTTAGTGTGGCGACTCGAAGTGATGGGTTTTGAGCAAGTTGGACATATGTATGTGTACGTGGGTCCTGGGTTGCTCTCAATGTCTCCGGCTAGAAGAAGTCTTCGAGAAATGACAGCCGGAGAGTCATTTCTCGGTGTAGGAAAAACTGTGTGATGTGTGTGTGTGGTGTGAGAGGTGTGGAAATTCCCGGCGCGACCGAAGCCACTCCAAGGATCCGTGCCCCCAGGGGGGGGGCAGGGGATAGTTGTGACGGTTTGGCTCCCGAAACTGCTCCCCGCGGCCGGCATCCGGTTGTCCTCCACTGGTCGATTGATCTTGTATCCGGCTGTGGAGGGTCGGCAGCCATCCGCGGTTGGCAGCTCCGGGAGGTGGTCCCACGGCGTAGACGCCGCCACATCAGGGCCTTGCAATTAGGTTAATAGCCTTGACGTTGGATTTTCCAAGACTACTACCAAATAGTAGGTTTTCCTATTTGGTAGGTTGGAAGGTACGTCAAACCTCCCAATTTTCAACTTACATAAATAAAACAATTTTAGAATTTAGCATATTAAGTTATAAACTGGTAATTAGGGCGAGAGAACGGATATATCTATATTGTTGTAATTTGTTAGCTGTGGTTTTATAAATGGTATATTGTTATTGGGAAGGATCTTTCTACCCCTTTACCCATATAATGGTATATTGTTATTGGGAAGGATCTTTCTACCCCTTTATAAATGGTATATTGTTATTGGGAAGGATCTTTCTACCCCTTTATAAATGGTATATTGTTATTGGGAAGGATCTTTCTACCCCTTTACCCATATAATGGTATATTGTTATTGGGAAGGATCTTTCTACCCCTTTATAAATGGTATATTGTTATTGGGAAGGATCTTTCTACCCCTTTACCCATATAATGGTATATTGTTATTGGGAAGGATCTTTCTACCTCTTTACCCATATAATGGTATATTGTTATTGGGAAGGATCTTTCTACCCCTTTATAAATGGTATATTGTTATTGGGAAGGATCTTTCTACCCCTTTACCCATATAATGGTATATTGTTATTGGGAAGGATCTTTCTACCCCTTTATATTGTTATTGGGAAGGATCTTTCTACCCCTTTACCCATATAATGGTATATTGTTATTGGGAAGGATCTTTCTACCCCTTTACCCATATAATGGTATATTGTTATTGGGAAGGATCTTTCTACCCCTTTACCCATATAATGGTATATTGTTATTGGGAAGGATCTTTCTACCCCTTTATATTGTTATTGGGAAGGATCTTTCTACCCCTTTACCCATATAATGGTATATTGTTATTGGGAAGGATCTTTCTACCCCTTTACCCATTGTTACGACCGGGCACTCGGGTACACTAGGGCTCTTACACAGGACTCGAGTATGGCTCGCTGCCACAACGGAAACACACGATCCCAACCCCAGAGTACTGCCAGCCGAACAAAAAACGCCACTACCCTCCAGAGTTCTATCTGCTATAACGGGGTATACAAGAACTCGGTACTAGCGTTTCACACAACAGACTAATAACAAGACGGGAGTTATCTAGTCTGGTCAACAATCAAACAAAGAAGAAAGTACTACAACACTAAAGAATAGTGTTGGCCGAAGCCGAAGTAATCCACCCTTGAACTAAGAACTTAAGAAGTCCTCCACCCTCTACTTCGGATCGGCACTATTACGTTACGTTAAACAATAGTCCTCGAGCATCAAGCAAGGAATCTTCTGATAAGTTAGATGCTTCTCGAATACTCATAAGAAGTAAGTATCGGATTTTGAACAGCAATTTAATAAATAACACACTGGTAATTAAAGGCTTTAAATTGACATAAGAAGAATTATAAGAATAAGCAATAGGATATGGCAAACATTAAGAAGAAGTACTCCGACAATGCACTGGCAATAGCCTACTAAGATTGTGCTCGTGGGCCACTAATCTCTGAAGTAGCTAAGCGTGCCACACATGAAATCAATAGTGCTTAAACAATAATATACATAAAGAGAAGCTTCAATACTATACTGTATCTGCTGGTCGAGCAAAGTCTAGCTGGGATATCTAAGGTTAAGAGACAATGGCTGAGCAAGCGGCTCGTAGCCTAGCGAGGTCCTTAAGACTGTGCGGCCAAATTACGGTAATTGACGGGATGCTCTCTTGAGAGATCCAGATCACTAGTATCTGGTTCTCTCCTGGCGATCCTCTCAAAGTCAAGCAAATGAGATAGCACAGTGTTGGGTGGCACAGGCAAAAGCCCTCACTCGCAACACAGTGCTAAACTCCCACGGTACACAGTCAGAAAGACCACCTAGGCGTTCCACGTCTCCGTTGCAATTGTACTGGTTCAACCGCAACCTAGTACTCATAGGAAATCACAACTCAGAAACCCTATCCCAGTCTAGCATTGCCTAAACCAGCAGAAAACAGGAACATGAATAATCGCACACAGGGAAATGCATATACGAGTGCAACAAACATCAATCAATCCTATTCTAGTTAACCCTTCCAAAAATAGGCTATCTAACAGGCACTTATCTCGTGAGAACTCAAGCGATAATACTTTGGCTGACTAAATCTGCACCAAAGGGGTCATGGAGGTTAAACAGGGACGAGAAGAGAAGAAGATAGGCTGTTCAGAGAGTAGAGAAAGTTCACATCAGTCGGAAGAATATGGATAGTTGCAAGGGATATGAGAAGTCGCTTTGCCTGATGAGTTCTGAAGAAATGGTGGCAAGAACCTCTCTTTTTATACTCGGCCCTCTAGCGGCATATCTCAAACTACTTAAGGACCGCCCACTGGCAATCATGACGTCATATTCTCTCTCAATCTGGGATCGACAAAGGATTTCCCACGCGCTGAGAGGGAGGAAGGGAGGAGGGAGGAGGGAATTAGGCCTATCTGCCCGCGTGGCGCACTCACTGGTCCCCGTTACGTAATATCTCTCTCTCTCTCCTCTCATCATTACATATAAGTCCCACACACAATACTTATAACTAATGATATAAAATAGAACTCGTTGACTCAGATGAAAACAAAATACATATTTATAATACTTATAGTACAACGGCTCACATAAACTAAGTTAGGAAACTCTACACAGACTACAGCCAAAGTTCCTGCCCTGACGATCCTAGCGAGAGTGGGGCCTGACTGGGCGTTCTGTACAGCATGCTCATACTCGACATGCGTCACACCTCCCCCAAGATTTTACTTGCTCAACCCTGAGCTAAAATCTGATATACAGAACCCCATCAAACCCCTCACACCCAGCGACCGCATGGCACTAAAACAACGCTGAGTTTATCACTAAAACATATCTTATAAAAAAAAAATTCACATTTCATAACTCCTCCCAACAATAGTAAAAGACATAATATCATGCTCCCAGAGCGAGCTTATAGCAGCTCAGCCGTTTGATAGTTCGTGGACTACTCAAACACTATAGGCTATGACAAACTTATACAATTATCTATATCAAAAAGAAAGAGTTTTTATATGATTTTTATATTTTAATATGTTTTTTTCCGGCTGCACTATAAGGGCAGCCTATTTTCTTCTATACCAAACGCTCAACAATCCTGCTTTACGACCCAATACGCTGGGCTACAACCGCGAGCCAACAAGCACCAAGCGCAAAATACTACTCAAACCAAAGCAGGAGGCTACCCGTGTGTCAATCTCTTCGGGATCATACACCTGTGATAGCCTACGACTGATCATCTACCCTCGATAAACAATCCGCAATCACATTGTCACATCCCGCAATATGCCGGATGTCCAGGTTATACTCCTGCAACATCAATGACCACCGGGTCAGTCTCATAATTATTGCGATTGTGAAATTGATTTAGGAATCTCAAAGGGTGATGATCAGTGTAGATAACCACGACTGGGCCATAGGCTGGAACATACACCTCGAAGTGCCTGAGTGACAGCACAATCGCCAGTAATTCCTTTTCTATTGTAGAATAGTTCTTTTGTGCAGCATTGAACTTCTTAGAAAAGAAACTTACTGGGTGTTCCACACCCTCATTGTCTGTCTGTAGCAAGACGGCACCAGCCCCTACACCACTAGCATCTGTTGCCAGCTGAAAAGGCCTGTTAAAGTCTGGGGCCCTGAGTATCGGGTGAGTACACAGCAAATGCTTCACTAAATTAAAAGCCTTTTCACACTCAGGCGCCCACAAAAACTTTTTGTCTTTAGATAACAAATCTGTGAGAGGTGCCAACACCGTGGAGTAACCTTTTATAAAGCGTCTGTAGTAGCCTATCATACCCAAGAATCTCATGATCTGCTTCTTGGTGGTTGGGTGCGGAAATTTATTGATAGCCTGTACCTTGTTCTGAGGAGGGCACACCTGTCCCCTTCCCACTACAAACCCAAGGTACTGCACAGTGGCTTTTACGAAGTCACACTTTGCCAAATTTACTACCAGACTTGCTTCACTAAGTTTCCGGAACAAGGTCTCCAGGTGCTCACAATGGCTCTCAAAGTCGTCATCATAAATGATTACATCGTCCAAGTATACGGTGCAATTTGGAATGTCCTTGACAATTTCATTCATCAGGTTCTGAAACGTTGCTGGTGCATTCTTAAGTCCGTAGGGCATAACATTACACCGGTAAGTACTCCCGTCCACCACAAAACCACATACCTCTTTAGCGCGCTCGGACAAAGGTACTTGCCAGTAACCTTTTACTAAATCAACTTTAGACAAAAACCGAGCATTACCAATTTTATCAACACTATCATCAACCCGAGGAAGAGGATATGGGTTAGTTGGAGTCAAACCGTTTAGCCTACGGAAATCAATACAGAAGCGTACCTTGCCATCTGGTTTAGGCTGCAGTGTTACGGGGAAGTCCATTTAACGGTACCTTTCTCTATCAACCCTCTACCGAGCATATACTCCAACTCATCCCTCAGAGCGGGTAGTTTTATGGGGGGCACACGGTATGGGATTGACTTAAAGGGTAGATGGTGCCCCACGTCAACATCATGCATAGCCTGAGTAGTGAGGCCTGGATGTTCAGCGAATACAGTGGGGTATAAACCGAGCAACTGACGGATAGCTTCAAATTGCGGCTCAGGCAAATGGGCTATAGCCTCGTCAGCCCTTAGGCTCGAGTTCCCCGCCCACTGATCCGCTGAAACATGGTGATCCCAGCTATCCTCCTCTGAAGCTTGACTGTCCCCCTCTCCTTCTCCACCACGGCCGCAACAAGCCAACACAGGGACAGTGAGAGGCTCAGAGGGGCGCCTCACATACTCTTTTATCAGGTTCACGTGACATAACTGATTCTTCTTCCTCCTGTCTGGAGTGGCAACAAGGTAATCTAGGTCCGAAATTTTCTCCACAATTTTATAGGGTCCAGTATACTTCGCCGACAAGGGGTTACCCACCAAAGGCAACAAAATCAACACCTCCTGTCCCACAATGAACTCCCGGAGCTTCACTTTGCGATCATACCTGTCCTTCATTAAAGCTTGTGACCCTGTTAAATTCCGACCTGCCATCTCCAGACTCTTAAGCATGCGCTCACGGCTTTCAAACACATACTTCAACAAGGAACAAGGCGGCACAGTTCCTTCCCAAATTTCCCGCAGCATATTAAGGGGGCCCCTGACTCGGTGTCCAAAAATCAGCTCGTTTGGACTAAATCCCAGGCTCTCACCAGGCACTTCCCGAGCAGCAAACAGTACATACGGCAATCCAAGATCCCAATCTCTTCCGTTATCAGCACAATAACACCTGAGCATGCTTTTAAGGGTGGCATGCCACCGCTCAAGCACCCCTTGGCTCTCAGGGTGATACGCTGACGATACCACCGCCCGTATTCCATGCTGTTGCATTGTTTGCTTAAAGAGATTGGAGGTGAAATTGGACCCCTGATCAGACTGAATCTCCTCCGGGTACCCGTACCTTGAAAAGTACCACAACAAGTTACTGACTACCGTCTTAGCCATGCCGTTTTTCATGGGGTATGCATCGGGGTATCTAGTGGCAACATCCATGATGGTTAACAAAAATTTATTACCAGCCTTTGTGGGAGGGAGGGGACCAACCATGTCAACAACAATCTTACTAAAAGGTGGCCCAATTACAGGAATAGGGTGCAACGGAGCTTTAGGAATAACTTGGTTTGGTTTCCCGACCCGTTGACAAATATCACATGAGTTTATCCAGGACTGCACATGAGACTTCATCCCCGGCCACCAAAACAACTTCCCCAAAGCCGCCACCGTTTTTCTTACCCCCAAATGTCCTGCCAGCGGTGTGTCATGCGCCAAACTCAGTAGGCTATCCCTGCACTCCCGCGGCACCATCAACTGGTCCACTACCCCGGACCCCATCTTCCAGCTACGGTTAGGGTCTTGAAAACGCCGATACAGGATGCCATCTAAATAAAAAAAATCTCCCGGCTGTGCATCACCGTCCTCGTCGAGCTCCACAGCTCCATTAGCACACGTTTGGAGCTCAGGGTCCTCCAGCTGCAACCGACGTATATCTGAGGGTGCCAAGCGATCTAACTGCTCCCGGAGCAATGCATGACCCTCCCCGATACTGAGCTGCTCCCTCTGTCTCTCTCGATGTTCATAACGTTGCTGTCGTGGAGACTCGTCATGCCCAGCCTCGTCACTCTCGATGACAGGCCCAGGGGCTACTCCAGAACTAAGTAATGGTGCTAATACTGAATCACCCAGGAGAGCCGCCGAGTCAAAACTCTTAAAACCAACTCCAGCTTTAGCCTCCTCCTGTTGATCGTTCCTCTGCTGGTCTGAAGACGGAGGACTAGGCTGTGACACTTTAGCTGCCCGAGCTCGGGTGACAGCACACGCCATGGGTTGTGCCTGGCACCGCTCGACCCACTCTCGCTCTTCCCTACTCACGTCGGCCGGCCTCTCGGCAACGACTAAGGGTAGAACCTCAGAAGCGGGCATTGCAAAGTCGTTGCCGAGAAGAAGGTCGACGCCCTCCACTGGCAGTTTCTCCACAATCCCAACATCCAATTCACGTGCCACACCATCCACCTCCAACTCCAACCGCACCAGCGGGTATGACCGAGTTGCATTAATACCCTGCACCACCACCACCCGAGCCGCATTTATAGGGTAGCCAGTCAAGTTTTTCATCAAAGTCTGGGAAGCACCTGTATCACGCAAGACCTCTACTCCATGCTTGCGCCCCGCCCACATCACGCAACCCCGTCCTCTATGGTCGCAAAAAACATCCTGAGCAGGGTTCGAGCCTCCCAGGTGCTTCTGCATTGGCTGTGCCTCAGCCTCTGACGAACTGCCCCGGGCAAACTCAGAAGGCTTCAGAGACACACCAATGTTGCAGGCCAAAGACACAGCTGCTGTAGGTGGTTTGCTAGGACAGACTCTTGCAAAGTGCCCCTTTTTATGACATTGATAACACTCTAACTCCCCTTTGGGCTTCCCTTGGTACTGGGAAGGGCCCGGCCCCTTCTTAAATGGGACGGTGCTAGTCTTGTGGTCAGTCTTGGTATCATAACTCTTGTACTTGTTTGCATAAGATATATTACTAACTCGGGGGGGTGGGGCGTCACGCCCCTTGTTACCTGCCTCACTACGCTGGGCAGACCCGCACCCACGAATTAATGATAGCCGGAGGTCAGCCATCTCAGCTGCCTCCTGTAGAGTTTTTGGATTCTTTTCTTTAATAGTTAAAGTCATTTCTGCACCTGTACACTTATAAAACTGCTCGAGCAGAAACAGCTCCGTCAACTGTTCGGCCGTCTCAGCTTTCTCAGAACGTGTCCAGTTTGTAAGTGCATCTTTTAAGTCCCGGGCATGTTCAAGAAAGGTCGCCTCCCTAGTCTTTGTAACACCCCGAAACTTCAATCGATATGTTTCTGGTTGCAACTCGTATGCCCGTAGGACAGCTCTCTTCAATTCTGGGTAGTCAATGCAAGACTCTAAAGGCAGTGCATCATAAGCCTTCAGACCCTTACCCGTAAGTCTTGAGGAGACCAGAGCTGCCCACTTCTCTTCAGGCCAATTATGCTCCCTACACTTCTTCTCAAAACGATTAAAAAATTCTGTGACTTCAGTTTCACTAAATGCCGGCACCAATTTGACTAAGTGGGACAAGGACTGTTCTCTTACTTGGCCCTCACGGCCCATCCGAATCCCTGTCGACTCTGCACGAGTCTTATCTAAATCTATTTGAGCACAATATTTCTCTGAGTCGTATCTAAGCTCAGCCTCGTGCCTCCTGACCTCAATCTCATGCCTCCTAGTCTCATTCTCCTGCTTCCTAGTCTCATTCTCCTGCTTCCTAGTCTCATCCTCCCGCCTCCTGGTCTCAGCCTCAATCTCCTTCTCATGCCTCCTAGACTCATTCTCCATCTCCTGCTTCCTAGCCTCATTCTCCATTTTAGCAAGCTCGAGTTTAAATATCATCTCAGGAGACAGGCCGGAAGAGGGAGCTGCCACTACTGAAGGAGGGGGGGCAAGAACTGGGGAACCACCATACGCACCGCCCGAGGGCACTCCAATCTTCCAATTCTCATCCCTCTGTGGGAGAGTGCTAACCTCCGGCAACTGAGTGGACGGCACTGTGGGAGTCGAGTGAGAGGGGATCTGGGGAGGAACCCCCCCAAACGCCCTCTCCTCCGAAACCCCATGTCGCCCACGCAACACCCAGGAAATCAGCTCCCCCTTGGACATCCCTCCTACATTGGATAGACCCAAAACCTTGGCTATCAGGTGCAAGCCATAAACATTCACCCCAGTCAGCCTCTCCTCCGTCACGTGGTACTGCTTACTCACAAAAAGTCTAGCATCCTCCTCACTAGTTACTAACGGCACCTCCTCAAATAGCATCTCTCGCTCCTCGTCAGTACTAGGGCACGACATACTGAAGTTCACCAAAAAATTCTCGAGACAAAAGTGTTAAACTCCCTTATGCAAGCACTAATTACTAAATTAACTGGAGTCTCTTAAATGCTCTCCTAATTGCCTTACAAAAAAAAATATTCTTCAATATGTACGCTAAAGTACCAACAAACAAATGTTGTACAACTCTGCAAAAAAAATTATACTGTTCACAAAATCCTAAGCAAGGTCGCCATTTGTTACGACCGGGCACTCGGGTACACTAGGGCTCTTACACAGGACTCGAGTATGGCTCGCTGCCACAACGGAAACACACGATCCCAACCCCAGAGTACTGCCAGCCGAACAAAAAACGCCACTACCCTCCAGAGTTCTATCTGCTATAACGGGGTATACAAGAACTCGGTACTAGCGTTTCACACAACAGACTAATAACAAGACGGGAGTTATCTAGTCTGGTCAACAATCAAACAAAGAAGAAAGTACTACAACACTAAAGAATAGTGTTGGCCGAAGCCGAAGTAATCCACCCTTGAACTAAGAACTTAAGAAGTCCTCCACCCTCTACTTCGGATCGGCACTATTACGTTACGTTAAACAATAGTCCTCGAGCATCAAGCAAGGAATCTTCTGATAAGTTAGATGCTTCTCGAATACTCATAAGAAGTAAGTATCGGATTTTGAACAGCAATTTAATAAATAACACACTGGTAATTAAAGGCTTTAAATTGACATAAGAAGAATTATAAGAATAAGCAATAGGATATGGCAAACATTAAGAAGAAGTACTCCGACAATGCACTGGCAATAGCCTACTAAGATTGTGCTCGTGGGCCACTAATCTCTGAAGTAGCTAAGCGTGCCACACATGAAATCAATAGTGCTTAAACAATAATATACATAAAGAGAAGCTTCAATACTATACTGTATCTGCTGGTCGAGCAAAGTCTAGCTGGGATATCTAAGGTTAAGAGACAATGGCTGAGCAAGCGGCTCGTAGCCTAGCGAGGTCCTTAAGACTGTGCGGCCAAATTACGGTAATTGACGGGATGCTCTCTTGAGAGATCCAGATCACTAGTATCTGGTTCTCTCCTGGCGATCCTCTCAAAGTCAAGCAAATGAGATAGCACAGTGTTGGGTGGCACAGGCAAAAGCCCTCACTCGCAACACAGTGCTAAACTCCCACGGTACACAGTCAGAAAGACCACCTAGGCGTTCCACGTCTCCGTTGCAATTGTACTGGTTCAACCGCAACCTAGTACTCATAGGAAATCACAACTCAGAAACCCTATCCCAGTCTAGCATTGCCTAAACCAGCAGAAAACAGGAACATGAATAATCGCACACAGGGAAATGCATATACGAGTGCAACAAACATCAATCAATCCTATTCTAGTTAACCCTTCCAAAAATAGGCTATCTAACAGGCACTTATCTCGTGAGAACTCAAGCGATAATACTTTGGCTGACTAAATCTGCACCAAAGGGGTCATGGAGGTTAAACAGGGACGAGAAGAGAAGAAGATAGGCTGTTCAGAGAGTAGAGAAAGTTCACATCAGTCGGAAGAATATGGATAGTTGCAAGGGATATGAGAAGTCGCTTTGCCTGATGAGTTCTGAAGAAATGGTGGCAAGAACCTCTCTTTTTATACTCGGCCCTCTAGCGGCATATCTCAAACTACTTAAGGACCGCCCACTGGCAATCATGACGTCATATTCTCTCTCAATCTGGGATGGACAAAGGATTTCCCACGCGCTGAGAGGGAGGAAGGGAGGAGGGGGAGGGAGGAGGGAATTAGGCCTATCTGCCCGCGTGGCGCACTCACTGGTCCCCGTTACGTAATATCTCTCTCTCTCTCCTCTCATCATTACATATAAGTCCCACACACAATACTTATAACTAATGATATAAAATAGAACTCGTTGACTCAGATGAAAACAAAATACATATTTATAATACTTATAGTACAACGGCTCACATAAACTAAGTTAGGAAACTCTACACAGACTACAGCCAAAGTTCCTGCCCTGACGATCCTAGCGAGAGTGGGGCCTGACTGGGCGATCTGTACAGCATGCTCGACATGCGTCACACCATATAATGGTATATTGTTATTGGGAAGGATCTTTCTACCCCTTTACCCATATAATGGTATATTGTTATTGGGAAGGATCTTTCTACCCCTTTACCCATATAATGGTATATTGTTATTGGGAAGGATCTTTCTACCCCTTTACCCATATAATGGTATATTGTTATTGGGAAGGATCTTTCTACCCCTTTACCCATATAATGGTATATTGTTATTGGGAAGGATCTTTCTACCCCTTTATAAATGGTATATTGTTATTGGGAAGGATCTTTCTACCCCTTTACCCATATAATGGTATATTGTTATTGGGAAGGATCTTTCTACCCCTTTATATTGTTATTGGGAAGGATCTTTCTACCCCTTTACCCATATAATGGTATATTGTTATTGGGAAGGATCTTTCTACCCCTTTATATTGTTATTGGGAAGGATCTTTCTACCCCTTTACCCATATAATGGTATATTGTTATTGGGAAGGATCTTTCTACCCCTTTATATTGTTATTGGGAAGGATCTTTCTACCCCTTTACCATATAATGGTATATTGTTATTGGGAAGGATCTTTCTACCCCTTTATATTGTTATTGGGAAGGATCTTTCTACCCCTTTATATTGTTATTGGGAAGGATCTTTCTACCCCTTTATATTGTTATTGGGAAGGATCTTTCTACCCCTTTATATTGTTATTGGGAAGGATCTTTCTACCCCTTTATATTGTTATTGGGAAGGATCTTTCTACCCCTTTTATATTGTTATTGGGAAGGATCTTTCTACCCCTTTATATTGTTATTGGGAAGGATCTTTCTACCCCTTTATATTGTTATTGGGAAGGATCTTTCTACCCCTTTATATTTATTGTTATTGGGAAGGATCTTTCTACCCCTTTATATTGTTATTGGGAAGGATCTTTCTACCCCTTTATATTGTTATTGGGAAGGATCTTTCTACCCCTTTATATTGTTATTGGGAAGGATCTTTCTACCCCTTTATATTGTTATTGGGAAGGATCTTTCTACCCTTTACCCATATAATGGTATATTGTTATTGGGAAGGATCTTTCTACCCCTTTATATTGTTATTGGGAAGGATCTTTCTACCCCTTTATATTGTTATTGGGAAGGATCTTTCTACCCCTTTATATTGTTATTGGGAAGGATCTTTCTACCCCTTTATATTGTTATTGGGAAGGATCTTTCTACCCCTTTATATAATGGTATATTGTTATTGGGAAGGATCTTTCTACCCCTTTATATTGTTATTGGGAAGGATCTTTCTACCCCTTTATATTGTTATTGGGAAGGATCTTTCTACCCCTTTATATTGTTATTGGGAAGGATCTTTCTACCCCTTTATATTGTTATTGGGAAGGATCTTTCTACCCCTTTATATTGTTATTGGGAAGGATCTTTCTACCCCTTTATATTGTTATTGGGAAGGATCTTTCTACCCCTTTATATTGTTATTGGGAAGGATCTTTCTACCCCTTTATATTGTTATTGGGAAGGATCTTTCTACCCCTTTATATTGTTATTGGGAAGGATCTTTCTACCCCTTTACCCATATAATGGTATATTGTTATTGGGAAGGATCTTTCTACCCCTTTATATTGTTATTGGGAAGGATCTTTCTACCCCTTTATATTGTTATTGGGAAGGATCTTTCTACCCCTTTATATTGTTATTGGGAAGGATCTTTCTACCCCTTTATATTGTTATTGGGAAGCATCTTTCTACCCCTTTATATTGTTATTGGGAAGGATCTTTCTACCCCTTTATATTGTTATTGGGAAGGATCTTTCTACCCCTTTATATTGTTATTGGGAAGGTTCTTTCTACCCCTTTATATTGTTATTGGGAAGGATCTTTCTACCCCTTTATATTGTTATTGGGAAGGATCTTTCTACCCCTTTATATTGTTATTGGGAAGGATCTTTCTACCCCTTTATATTGTTATTGGGAAGGATCTTTCTACCCCTTTATATTGTTATTGGGAAGGATCTTTCTACCCCTTTATATTGTTATTGGGAAGGATCTTTCTACCCCTTTATATTGTTATTGGGAAGGATCTTTCTACCCCTTTATATTGTTATTGGGAAGGATCTTTCTACCCCTTTATATTGTTATTGGGAAGGATCTTTCTACCCCTTTATATTGTTATTGGGAAGGATCTTTCTACCCCTTTATATTGTTATTGGGAAGGATCTTTCTACCCCTTTATATTGTTATTGGGAAGGATCTTTCTACCCCTTTATATTGTTATTGGGAAGGATCTTTCTACCCCTTTATATTGTTATTGGGAAGGATCTTTCTACCCCTTTAATTGTTATTGGGAAGGATCTTTCTACCCCTTTACCTATAATGGTATATTGTTATTGGGAAGGATCTTTCTACCCCTTTATATTGTTATTGGGAAGGATCTTTCTACCCTTTATATTGTTATTGGGAAGGATCTTTCTACCCCTTTATATTGTTATTGGGAAGGATCTTTCTACCCCTTTATATTGTTATTGGGAAGGATCTTTCTACCCCTTTATATTGTTATTGGGAAGGATCTTTCTACCCCTTTATATTGTTATTGGGAAGGATCTTTCTACCCCTTTATATTGTTATTGGGAAGGATCTTTCTACCCCTTTATATTGTTATTGGGAAGGATCTTTCTACCCCTTTACCCATAAATGTATATTGTTATTGGGAAGGATCTTTCTACCCCTTTATATTGTTATTGGGAAGGATCTTTCTACCCCTTTATATTGTTATTGGGAAGGATCTTTCTACCCCTTTATATTGTTATTGGGAAGGATCTTTCTACCCCTACCCAATAATGTTATATTGTTATTGGGAAGGATCTTTCTACCCTTTATATTGTTATTGGGAAGGATCTTTCTACCCCTTTACCCATATAATGGTATATTGTTATTGGGAAGGATCTTTCTACCCCTTTATATTGTTATTGGGAAGGATCTTTCTACCCCTTTATATTGTTATTGGGAAGGATCTTTCTACCCCTTTATATTGTTATTGGGAAGGATCTTTCTACCCCTTTACCATATATTGTTATTGGGAAGGATCTTTCTACCCCTTTATATTGTTATTGGGAAGGATCTTTCTACCCCTTTATATTGTTATTGGGAAGGATCTTTCTACCCCTTTATATTGTTATTGGGAAGGATCTTTCTACCCCTTTATATTGTTATTGGGAAGGATCTTTCTACCCCTTTATATTGTTATTGGGAAGGATCTTTCTACCCCTTTATATTGTTATTGGGAAGGATCTTTCTACCCCTTTATATTGTTATTGGGAAGGATCTTTCTACCCCTTTACCCATATAATGGTATATTGTTATTGGGAAGGATCTTTCTACCCCTTTATATTGTTATTGGGAAGGATCTTTCTACCCCTTTATATAATGGTATATTGTTATTGGGAAGGATCTTTCTACCCCTTTATATTGTTATTGGGAAGGATCTTTCTACCCCTTTACCCATATAATGGTATATTGTTATTGGGAAGGATCTTTCTACCCCTTTATATTGTTATTGGGAAGGATCTTTCTACCCCTTTATATTGTTATTGGGAAGGATCTTTCTACCCCTTTATATTGTTATTGGGAAGGATCTTTCTACCCCTTTATATTGTTATTGGGAAGGATCTTTCTACCCCTTTATATTGTTATTGGGAAGGATCTTTCTACCCCTTTATATTGTTATTGGGAAGGATCTTTCTACCCCTTTATATTGTTATTGGGAAGGATCTTTCTACCCCTTTATATTGTTATTGGGAAGGATCTTTCTACCCCTTTATATTGTTATTGGGAAGGATCTTTCTACCCCTTTATATTGTTATTGGGAAGGATCTTTCTACCCCTTTATATTGTTATTGGGAAGGATCTTTCTACCCCTTTATATTGTTATTGGGAAGGATCTTTCTACCCCTTTATATTGTTATTGGGAAGGATCTTTCTACCCCCATTATATTGTTATTGGGAAGGATCTTTCTACCCCTTTATATTGTTATTGGGAAGGATCTTTCTACCCCTTTATATTGTTATTGGGAAGGATCTTTCTACCCCTTTATATTGTTATTGGGAAGGATCTTTCTACCCCTTTATATTGTTATTGGGAAGGATCTTTCTACCCCTTTATATTGTTATTGGGAAGGATCTTTCTACCCCTTTATATTGTTATTGGGAAGGATCTTTCTACCCCTTTATATTGTTATTGGGAAGGATCTTTCTACCCCTTTATATTGTTATTGGGAAGGATCTTTCTACCCCTTTATATTGTTATTGGGAAGGATCTTTCTACCCCTTTATATTGTTATTGGGAAGGATCTTTTCTACCCCTTTATATTGTTATTGGGAAGGATCTTTCTACCCCTTTATATTGTTATTGGGAAGGATCTTTCTACCCCTTTATATTGTTATTGGGAAGGATCTTTCTACCCCTTTATATTGTTATTGGGAAGGATCTTTCTACCCCTTTATATTGTTATTGGGAAGGATCTTTCTACCCCTTTATATTGTTATTGGGAAGGATCTTTCTACCCCTTTATATTGTTATTGGGAAGGATCTTTCTACCCCTTTATATTGTTATTGGGAAGGATCTTTCTACCCCTTTATATATTGTTATTGGGAAGGATCTTTCTACCCCTTTATATTGTTATTGGGAAGGATCTTTCTACCCCTTTACCCCATATAATTGTTATTGGGAAGGATCTTTCTACCCCTTTATATTGTTATTGGGAAGGATCTTTCTACCCCTTTATATTGTTATTGGGAAGGATCTTTCTACCCCTTTACCCATATAATGGTATATTGTTATTGGGAAGGATCTTTCTACCCCTTTATATTGTTATTGGGGA
>JBAKBP010007224.1:5000-102029 GCA_037953745.1 Lithodes maja | reverse complement strand
GTGGTAGCCTACCCTGGATCCTCCACCCGCGACAAACAGTCCGCAATCACATTCTCACAACCGGCAATATGGCGAATGTCTAAGTTGTACTCTTGCAACATGAGCGACCATCTGGTCAGCCTCATATTCCGGTTGTGGAATTGATTGAGGAATTTAAGCGGGTGGTGGTCAGTATACACTACCACGACTGGCCCATAGGCAGGAACATAGACCTCAAAATGTCTGAGCGCTAACACGATTGCCAGCAGTTCCTTTTCAACAACTGAATAGTTTTTCTGGGCTGAATTAAATTTCTTTGAAAAGAAACTGACTGGATGCTCAAGACCTTCCTCGTCTGTCTGCAAAAGTACGGCACCAGCCCCTACTCCGCTGGCATCAGTCGCCATCTGAAATGGTCGTTCAAAGTCCGGGGCCCTGAGGATAGGGCGAGTGCATAAAAGGTGTTTAACTACTCAAAACGCCTGCTCACACTCAGGTGCCCAGCGGAACTTTTTATCTTTGGCTAGTAGATCTGTCAAAGGAGCTAACACAGTAGAATAGCCTCTTATAAAGCGGCGGTAATACCCAATCATGCCCAAAAATCTCATGATCTGCCGCTTGGTGGTCGGCCTGGGGAACAAGTCGATAGCCTGTATCTTCTGTTGGGGTGGGCTCACCTGCCCTAACCCAACCACAAACCCCAGATACTGCACCGTGGCTTGCACAAAGTCACACTTGCCCAGATTAACCACCAAGCCTGCTTTACTAAGTTGACTAAATAAGGCTTCTATGTGCTCACAGTGACTTGGGAAATCGTTGTCATAAATGATCACGTCATCAAGGTAGACAGTACAGTTTGGGATGTCTGCTACGATGTCGTTCATTAAGCTCTGGAAAGTGGCCGGTGCATTTTTCAGACCATATGGCATCACGTTGCAACGGTAAGTACTGCCATCCACCACAAACCCGCACACCTCTTTAGCCCGCTCAGACAGTGGTACTTGCCAGTAGCCTTTGATGAGGTCTACCTTGGTCAAGTACCTTGCTTTCCCGATCTTATCCACACTGTCATCCACCCGGGGAAGAGGATATGCATTGGTGGGGGTCAACCCGTTCAAACGCCTAAAGTCAATGCAGAACCGAACTTTTCCATCAGGTTTGGGCTGCAGAGTGACGGGAGAAGTCCACCGTACTGCCCCCTTCTCGATCAAGCCTCTCGCCAGCATATACTCCAGCTCATCCCTGAGCGCTGGGAGTTTAATGGGTGGCACCTGATAAGGTATTGACTTGAAGGGGGGGTGCTCTCCTACATCGACGTCATGCACCGCTCGAGTAGTGAGGCTTGGGTGCTCGGCAAATACAGTAGGATATGAATCGAACAGGCGCTGCACTGCCCCCTGCTGTTCCTCCGGCAGGTGCGCCAGAGCATTATGCGCACATTGGCTCGAATTCCCCGCCCACTGATCAGCCGAGATATGACAATCCCAGTTATCATCCACCTGATCATTGCTGCCCCCCTCTCCTTCTCCACCATGACCGCAGCAGGTCAACACAGGGACAGCTAGTGACTCAGGTGGGCGCATCACATACTCCTTCAACAAATTAATGTGGCATAGTTGGTTACGCTTCTTCCGGTCTGGAGTGGCAACGAGGTAATCTAGATCGGAGATCTTTGACACCACCCGATAAGGCCCAGCGTACTTGGCAGCCAGAGGATGACCTGACAAAGGCAACAGGACTAACACCTCTTGACCTACCTGAAACTCCCGGAGTTTCGCCTTAGTATCGTACCTGTCCTTCATACGGGCCTGCGAACTCACCTCCAGACTCCTAAGCATTCTCTCTCTGCTCTCGAGGACGTATCTCAACATAGAACATGGCTTAGCGGTACCCTCCCAAATCTCCTTCACCATGTGGAGAGGGCCCCTCACCTGATGCCCGAAAACAAGCTCATTCGGACTGAAACCGAGACTCTCTCCAGGTACTTCTCTTGCCGCGAACAAAACATACGGCAGACCAAGGTCCCAATCCTTTCCGTTCTCTGCGCAATAACATCGAAGCATGCTTTTCAGCGTGGCATGCCACCTCTCCAACACCCCTTGATTCTCCGGGTGATACGCAGAAGAGACGACAGTGCTGATGCCATGCTGAATCATAGTTTGTTTGAACAGATTAGATGTAAAATTAGAACCTTGGTCCGATTGCACCTCTTGCGGGTAACCATACCGCGAGCAATACAAGAGCAGGTTCCGGACAACAGTTTTCGCCGTGCCATTTCTCATTGGATATGCATCAGGATAACGAGTGGCCACATCCATGATAGTTAATAGAAATTTATTACCGGCACTAGTAGGGGTTAGGGGTCCGACCATATCAATGATGACCTTACTGAAGGGCGGTCCACTGACAGGAATGGGGTGCAACGGGGCTCTCGGAATTGTTTGGTTAGGTTTTCCAACCCCTCTGGCACGTATGACACCTTGCTATCCAGGTTACCACCTGCCCCTTCAACCCCGGCCACCAAAAAAAAAATTCTAAAGCCGCCACCGTTTTTCTCACCCCTAGATGTCCTGCCAGTGGTATGTCATGCGCCAACCTCAGTAGGCTATCCCTGCACTCCCGTGGCACCACCAACTGGTCCACTACTCCGGACCCCTCTTGTCAACTATGTTTAGGGTCTTGAAAACGCCTATAGAGGATGCCTTCTAAATACAAAAAATCTCCTGGCTGTGCATCGCCGTCCTCGTCGAGCTCTACAGCTCCATTAGCACACGTTTGGAGCTCAGGGTCCTCTAGTTGCAACCGACGTATATCTGAGGGTGCCAAGCGATCTAACTGCTCCCGGAGCAATGCATGACCTTCCCAGATACTGGGCTGCTCCCTCTGTCTCTCTCGATGTACATAACGTTGCTGTCGTGGAGACTCGTCATGCCCAGCCTCGTCACTCTCGATGAGAGGCCCAGGGGCTACTCCAGAATTAAGTAATGGTGCTAATACTGAATCACCCAGGAGAGCCGCCGAGTCAAAACTCTTAAAACCAACTCCAGCTTTAGCCTCCTCCTGTTGATCGTTCCTCCGCTGGTCTGAAGACAGAGGACTAGGCTGTGACACTTTAGCTGCCCGAGCTCGGGTAACAACACACGCCAGGGGTTGTGTCTGGCACCGCTCGACCCACTCTTGCTCTTCCCTACTCATGTCGGCCGGCCTCTCGGCAACGACTAAGGGTAGAACCTCAGAAGCGGGCATTGCAAAGTCGTTGCCGAGAAGAAGGTCGACGCCCTCCACTGGCAGTTTCTCCACAATCCCGATATCCAATTCACGTGCCACCCCATCCACCTCCAACTCCAACCACACCAGCGGGTATGACCGAGTTGCATTAATACCCTGCACCACCACCACCCGAGCCGCGTTTATAGGGTAGCCAGTCAAGTTTTTCATCAGAGTCTGGGAAGCACCTGTATCACGCAAGACCTCTACTCCATGCTTGCGCCCCACCCACATCACGCAACCCCGCCCTCTATGGTCGCAAAAAACATCCTGAGCAGGGTTCGAGCCTCCCAGGTGCTTCTGCATTGGCTGTGCCTCAGCCTCTGACGAACTGCCCCGAGCAAACTCAGATGACTTCGGAGACACACCAATGTTGCAGGCCAAAGACACAGCCGCTGTAGGTGGTTTGCTAGGACAGACTCTAGCAAAGTGCCCCTTTTCATGACAATGATAACACTCCAACTCCCCTTTGGGCTTCCCTTGGTACTGGGAAGGGCCCGGCCCCTTCTTAAATGGGACGGTGCTAGTCTTGTGGTCAGTCTTGGTATCATGGCTCTTGTACTTGTTTGCATAAGGTATATCACTAACTCGGGGGGGTAGGGCGTCACGCCCCTTGTTACCTGCCTCACTACGCTGGGCAGACCCGCACCCACGAATTAGTGATAGCCGGAGGTCAGCCATCTCAGCTGCCTCCTGTAGAGTTTTTGGTTGCTTTTCTTTAAGGTTTAACGTCAGGTCGCCGCCCGTGCATTTGAAAAACTGCTCTAAAAGCACCAACTGTTTAATGTCATCAAACGTAGTAGCTTTCTCCGACCTCAGCCAATTCCCAAAAGCATCGGACAGCTCCCGGGCATGCTCCAAAAAGGTGCTCTCCCGACTTGGTAACACCCCGGAACTTCAACCTGTACGTCTCTGGTTGTAGTTCGTATGCTCTCAGGACAGCCTCCTTGAGTTCC
The DNA here is from genome assembly GCA_037953745.1 of Lithodes maja. Taxonomy (NCBI): domain Eukaryota; kingdom Metazoa; phylum Arthropoda; class Malacostraca; order Decapoda; family Lithodidae; genus Lithodes; species Lithodes maja. The sequence continues at coordinate 97,827 of JBAKBP010007224.1, read as the reverse complement.
TCATAGATAATACAAGACTCTATCGGCAATGCATCATAAGCCCTGAGTCCCTTGCCCACAAGTCTAGAGGAAACTAGGGCTGCCCACTTCTCCCCAGGCCACTGGTGGATCTGGCACTTCTTCTCAAAGCGTGTGAAAAATTCTGTTACACCACTCTCATCAAACACCGGAACCAGTTTCAATAAGTGCGAGAGAGATTGATCATGAGCACGGTTACGAGCCCCAAGTCGCTGTTCCGTTGTCTCTACTCGCGACTTCTCTACATCCCTGTCGGCACAGTACCTAGTCGACTCGGCTTAGATTTTTGCTAGCTCTATTTGCTGCTCACCTGCCCTGATAGCCTTTCTCTCTTCGATCTTAGCTAATTCGAGCTGAAGCAATAATTCTGGAGATAACCCTTGAGGAGGTGAAGGTGCTACAGTGTTTGAAATTACCGGTGGTCCCCCCAGGGGCAACCCACCCTGCCAGTCACCACCCAACTGCGGAAGCGTACCCGGGGTCGGCAAACTACTGGGATGGCTGGGAGTCGAGTGTAGGGGAAGCATGGCCGAAGGGCTCTGAGCACTCAACCCATCTCGCTCACCAGTCACCCTGCCTAGTACACACGTTATCAAGTTATCCTTGGTCATGCTGCTAGTAACCGCATGACCGATAGCTGTGGCCAGGCATTGAAGACCGTACCGATCCATACCCTCCAACCGCTCGGCAGTAACAGGCCATTGCAAAAATATCCTAGCATCCTCCTCACAGTTCACCCGATTAACCCTTTCATCATGCTGCTGTTCCTCAGTTTCGACATTACGTACTGTGTCTCCATTCTCCTCTGACCCGGTATAAGACACACACTAGGCTGACGCTCGATGAAACAGCCTATTCTCAAACAGTAAAAGATTACTCGATTAGGTTACACAAAGAAAAGATAGTTAACGTGATTAATTAACGTTACGGTAGATACTCAAATAACTGGCACTCCTGTATTAAAGAAAGTGCAATGCTAGTCCTGCAACATCAACTGGAAACTTCTGAAATAAGTCTGATGCTGGGAAGATGTTCGTAAAGAATCTTGAACAATTATAATGCAGAATACGGGTCACAATAAATACTAGGACATAATTATAGTAATAATAGACAGGCGAATAATAAAGACTGTGCAAAGGTAGTAATGCTCGACAACTAAAGAAATGCTTCGTGACACAACGCAACAGCCTACTAGGGTTGTGCAACTCAACAACAACCTCGGCTCAAAAGTGCAGTGAATAATAATGCTGCATACATATAATAATGGGGCTTATCTCTAACCAGTGTCTGCTCAGTTAATAAAGTCTAGCTTGGGTATCAAGGCAGGGCAACAATGGGCGAGCATGCGGCTCGTAGCCTAACGTTGTCCGAAGGTGGTATAATGACGATTACGTTATATGACGGGGATGCTCTCTTGATAAATCTAGGTCTCCAGTACCTAGTTCTATCCTGGCGATCCCTCAGAAGTCAACTCAAAGAGGCAGCACTATGTTGTGAGGGATAGGCTATGGCCCTCTCACACCACAGCGCTGTGCTCGCAAATGTGACGCACCCAGTGCGTGGCAACGTAACCTGATTGTACTCCTTGGTACTCCACTGTACCGCCACGGTACCGCGCTGTACCGTGCTGGCTGCTTATATTGAGTGTGACAACGTATAACTATGTTCTTTGTATCTCTGCAAAGGTCTCGTCATGTGCTAACCAGTGGTGGGTTTTGTTTTAAGCCATGTCGAGACCTTCCATTTAATATGTAGTATCAATAGAGAAGTTGATAGATAAGACAATAGGAATTCAGAGAGAGAGAGTGAGTTAGTCTTCAGAGCGAGAGGGTAGCAGCGCGCCGCGCTGCCGGGGGGGTGGTTGCCAGACGTATGGACTGGTTGGCAGCCTTGCGCTTATAGCTAGGCGCGACAGGGTTGGTAGTCCATTGCCGCCTGCCTATGCTGCCTGGGTTGCCCATGTTGTCGTACTGCACATTGCATGGAGGCTCGCTGTGTGCTCTATGACCAGGTTGCCTAGAACCTTTGAGATTCTAACATCCCTTGCCCTCTCTCCCAATTTCTCACGGTTGCACTCTTTCTCTCTGACGACATTACTCTCATTTCATTCTTCTCTCTATTTAAATGCATACCCTTCCCTTGAGGTCCTAAAGGAGTTTCAGCACTCACCTCTCGTATTACTCTTAGGACAAGCATATATTTACATGTATTAGATTTAAGGGGTTAATGTGAACAGCGATCTTCTTGATGAGGATAGTTGGTGAACGTTCTACATGTTCACGAGTTATATGCCCAGCTCATCATCCAATTTGTGACTAGACTAGTGCCATGTGTAAGAGCCCGACCATGCCCAGGAGTTGTCTGTAGAGGGGCGAGGACTTAGCCTTGATTTGCCTACCGAGCCAGGAGCGAGTGCAGTACCAGAGACTACAGCTCGCTCGTAGTGCCGGTATAGTAGAGTAACGTAATTTATCTGTCCTTGTGTTCTCTACAGTCTTTTCCTGGGTTCTCGCTTTCGGTGCTGGGACTCGTTGTTCCTGTGACTTGGCCTGCTAGCTAGAACACATGGGGATGATGAGTGGGATATATCTTTATTTTACTATGCATTGCAGCTCTCTTTAAGTTTATGTATGTAACACTTTACAATACACATTACTCACACACAAGACAACACTATTAATACTTTCATGTATCAATTAACTGCACTGTCGTTTTGCTGCTGTGTCCGGAGTTCTGTTGCGTAGGGCGCATACGGACTCAGAGGGGAGACAGAGTGAGAGAAGCGAAGTAGCCTATGCGGTAGTAGGCTACCGGCGCAGTACTGTTGCCTGCAACCTTTTAGTTATTCCAAGTATAGATTCATTATTACAATAAGTGACTACTATTTATGTTCCTTCCATGTGTATTATTAGGTATCTACTGGATCATGAACATCTTGTATGCTACATGCTAGTGCATGTTAGTAGGGGACAGTTATTCTAGTGCACGCGCTTTCAAGTAGGCGTGTACATTTGTCATTTAGCATTTCACTGTCATACCTTTAGCCTGCTTCTATTCTACATTATTAGAGGCTTAATATTAACGTAGTTTCTTGAGTATTGCATTTCTTTAGTAATAACGTAACCTATAAATGTCTGAGGGAGTTTAGCCTCATAGCCTACCCCTGTTGTACACTTTCGCCGAGTTAAGGTACCTCGTTACCATAGACGATAACTCTGTAGGGCGTTGGTGCTTTTGTTGTCTGGAGCATATAGTATTTGGGACTGGAATCGAGCGTGTCGTTGTCACATAAGCCATTTCTGTCCTACGATCAAGAATCCCGAATATGTATTGCCGATCCAGCCGTAACAAAATGGCGACCTTGCACAAGATTCAGTAGTATCCTATCACATGTTTTTTGGAGAACTATTCTATGCTACCTAGTAGAGCTGGCTAGAATTTTCTTGCATATTGGAGGAATTTTTATTGTGTCATTATTGTATTGGTGGACTTGCAGATTGTTTCGTTGGGGGTGTCTAGAGTAGAGTCATTCAAGCATCTTTAACATTTTGTGAGTCGAGACTGCAATTAGTAATAAGCACTTCTTTTTTTTTATGAACAGCAATTGTATAACCAGCACTATGTCTAATGACTCATCATTTACGGGGGAGGATAACACGGTACAGCCTAGTAACCAGCAAGTACAACAGATGTTTAGGGAGGGGAGTGTTATAAGTGGAGAGAGGGATGCCCGGGCATTTTTGCAGACACCTTTGACCGAACAGCGCCTGCAGGCTATTGATTGTTACGGTCTTCGCTGTTTAGCCACGGTTTTGGGGCGGGACTGTCCTGACAGTTGGCCCAAGAAGAATTTGGTGGCATGTTTGTTGGGTGATGGCGATGGGGCGGTGGGTGGAGTGGGGTCTTGGGGGGTTCCCTCCAAGCCTCCATTCCACTCTACCCCTGAGCTGGGCCCTCAGCCAGCGATTCTTAGCACGATGCAGCAGGAGGGTTCTCAATGGCAAGCTGGCTTACCCGTAAACACGTCTCGGTGTGGATCCCCCATTTTGTGCTCTCCCCCCCCAGGCCTGTCTCCTGAGATGTTATTTCAGCTAGAACTAGCTAAGCTTAAGTTGCAAGAGAGTCAACAGTCTAGTATAGAACGCATAGAGGTTGCTAGAATCCAAGCCAATCAGGATGCAACCAGGTACCAGGCTGAAATGGATGTCGAGAAGTCTAGAGTAGAGACCACGGGGCGTCATCTCGGTGGTGGGCACCGGGTTACAGACTCACTTTCGCATTTAATTAAGTTAGTACCCGCATTTGATGAGACAGCAGTGACTGAGTTTTTTGCTCGTTTCGAAAAGAAGTGTCGTGAGTATGACTGGCCGGAGGTTAAATGGGCAGCATTAGTTTCATCACGTCTAGTGGGTAAGGGGTTGAAAGCCTACGATGCACTGTCACTGGACGAGAGTGTCGTGTATGGACTGGTGAAGGAGGCTGTGCTCCGGGCCTACGAACTGCAACCCGAAACTTATAGATTGAAGTTCCGTGGCGTGAATAAGAAGAGCGACGTCAGTTTTATGGAGCACGCACGGGACTTAACAGATGCAGGTAATAACTGGTTTCGGTCCGAGCACGCAGAGTCGGCTGAGGAAATTAAGCACCTTTTCTATCTGGAACAGTTTTACCAATGTACTGGAACCGATCTAACGCTGAACATTAAGGAAAAATGTCCCAAGACAGTAGAGGAGGCTGCCAAGATGGCAGACCTCAGATTATCATTGATTCGTGGTTGCGGTGCCGCTCAGAGGGCTGAGTCAGGGCAGAAGGGGCGCTATACCCCACCCACCAGAGTTTTCGATAATAACAAATCCTATGACACACATAACCACACTAAATGCATTGCACCTAATAACACCTACAAACACAAGCCTCTCCCGTTTACTAAAGGTCAGGCCCCTTCTTCGCCCGCACAAGGGAAGAAGCCCATTGGGGATGTGAAATGTTACAAATGTCAGAAGCTAGGCCATTATTCACGTGAGTGCCCTAGTAACACTCCCGCTAAGCCGGTGTCATTGGTTCACAGTATCGGTGTGTCTCTGAAGGCTGCAGCAACTGCCCGGGGTAGGTTGTCAGCAGCTGAGGCACACGCGGTAAAGAAGCGTACGGAAGGCTCGACACCTGTCCGGGACACTTTCTGTAACCATCGGGGACACGGGTTTGTGAGCTGGGGGAGTGAACTACGGAGGGTTGACTTGCTGAGGGATACGGGGGCTTCGCAAACTTTGTTGAGGAACTTCACAGGGAAACCGATAAATGCGGCCAGAGTTGTTGTGGTGCAGGGTATAAATGCTACGAGGTCATACCCACTTGTGAGGTTGGAGTTGAGAGTGGGAGAGGTGTGCAGGGAGCTGGATGTGGGGATCGTTGAGTGTTTGCCAGTTGAGGGCGTCGACCTTCTTCTCGGCAACGACTTTGCGGTGCCCACTTCCGGGACTCCACCCTTAGTCGTTGCCGAGAGGGCGGCCGACGTGGATGGTGAGAATCGGGAATGGGTTGGGAGGTGCCAACAGGATGAGATGGCCTGTGTGGTAACCCGATCTCGCTCTGCGGCTCCTGCACAGCCTAGCACTCAACCTCGGGGACAGTGGAGGAAGGATCAGGAGAAGGTTGCTAAGGGCAGGAAAAGGGACATTGATTCTGCTGCACTTCTCGGTGATTCGGTACTTGGACCTATAATAAACACGGGAGTTGACTCTGGCCCAGATATGGTGTGTAACAAGGCAGAGTTGGGTAAGACTTCGCGTGAGGCAAGAGCTGTAGCGAGAGCCACTAAGGCAGTAGAGCCTACTAGCCGGGGTAATGTCTTATTACAAAACCATCTTGATGCATTGACGCCCGGGGACATTAGTGAGCAGCAGCTGCAAGACGCTAGCCTAGCTCGTTATAGCAATGGTGCCATAGAGTTGGAGGAAGATGGGGATGCGAAGCCGGGAGATTTCTTTAGGCTCAACAGGATATTGTACCGCAGATTTCTAGACCCCAAATCGAAGTGGGAGGGCGGTGCGAGGGTAGTAGACCAGGTGGTTGTTTCAAATAAGTATAGAGAGTCCTTATTGTGTCTGGCGCATGATGTGCCGGTGGCGGGTCATTTGTGGGTAACAAAAACATTGGCGGCATTGGGCAGGTTTTTCTGGTGGCCTGGGGTCAAGGCTGATGTCTGTGCATGGGTGGCTGGGTGTGCGACCTGCCAGACAACGGGGAAGCCTAACCAGACCATCCCGAAGGCACCTTTGTTTCCCATACCTGTCACCGGGCCTCCGTTCAGCAAAGTTGTAGTAGATTTGGTTGGCCCTTTCCCACCTACTAGTAGTGGCAATAAATTCCTGTTGACAATCATGGATGTGGCTACGAGATACCCGGACGCATACCCCATGAGAAACGGCTCGGCAAAGGCAGTTGTTAAAAACTTATTATTGTTCTGTTCCCGTTATGGATTTCCACGTGAGGTGCAGTCAGACCAGGGGAGCAATTTTACATCCAAATTGTTCAAGCAAACCCTTCAGTTGCACGGTATATGTTCTGTAGTGTCGTCAGCCTACCATCCCGAGAGTCAGGGAGTCTTGGAGCGGTGGCACTCGACCCTGAAGAGTATGCTACGCTGTTACTGTGCAGAACATGACACTGATTGGGATTTGGGTCTGCCGTATGTTCTGTTCGCTGCACGTGAAGTCCCAGGAGAGAGCCTGGGGTTCAGTCCAAATCAACTAGTCTTTGGCCATAATGTGAGAGGACCTTTAAGTATGGTGAAAGAGATCTGGGAGGGCGAAGAGAAGCCGGGGTCTGTACTTAAATATATCCTTGAGAGCCGGGAGAGACTTATAGGTTGCATGGCAGCGGCAGGTAATAACTTGGTTAATGCACAGGCGGTCATGAAGCACCAGTATGACGCCAAGGTGAAGCTTCGGGAGTTTTCGGTGGGTCAGGAGGTAATGTTGCTTTTACCTTTGCCTGGACACCCCCTTTCTGCCAAGTTTATTGGGCCGTATGTGGTGGCTAAGAAACTGTCCGACCTTGATTATCTCGTTGCAACACCTGACCGTAGAAAAAAACATCAGTTATGTCATGTTAACCTCATGAAAGAGTATGTGAGACGCCCCTCAGAGCCTCTCACTGTCCCTGTGCTGGCCTGCAGCGGCCAGGGTGGAGAAGGAGGTGGGGACAGTCATGCTGCTGAGGAGGATAGCTGGGACTGTGTCATTTCCGCGGAACAGTGGGCGGGGAATACTGAACAAGAGGCTAGGCAAGCTGTAAGTCACCTGCCTGAGCACCAGGGTGCTGCTGTCCTAGGCCTGTTCAGGTCATACCCCTCTGTTTTCGCCGAACACCCAGGTCTCACTACTCAGGTAACGCACGACGTGGACGTCGGTGATAATGTGCCCTTCAAGTCAGTGCCCTACCGTGTGCCCCCGGTAAAGTTGCCAGCTTTACGGGAGGAGTTAAAGTACATGGTTGAGAGAGGGATGATCACTGAAGGTTATGTGAAGTGGACATCACCCGTCACGTTGCAGCCAAAACCTGATGGCAAGGTGCGGTTCTGCATAGATTTTCGTAGGCTAAATGGCTTGACCACTACCAACCCTTACCCTTTGCCTCGAGTTGACGACAGCGTGGACAAGATAGGGAATGCAAAGTACCTTACTAAAATTTATCTTGTAAAAGGCTACTGGCAAGTACCCCTGTCGGACCGAGCTAAGCAAGTTTGTGGTTTTGTGGTAGATGGCAAGACCTACCAATGTAACGTAATGCCTTATGGGCTTAAGAACGCACCTGCCACGTTTCAGAACCTGATGAACGATATTTGTGACGAAATCCCTAACTGCACGGTCTACCTTGATAACGTGATAGTGTATGATGACAATTTTGATAATCACCTAAGGCACTTAGAGACCCTGTTTGGGAAGTTGCACGAAGCTGGGCTGGTGGTGAACCTGAGGAAGTGCGAGTTTGTAAAGGCTACTGTGCAGTATCTTGGCTTCGTGGTCGGGTTAGGCCGGGTGTGCCCCCCCCCTGAGCAAGATACAGGCTATCAATATGTTTCCCAGGCCCACCACTAAGCGCCAGGTCATGCGGTTCCTAGGTATGATAGGCTATTATAGGCGCTTCATCCGGGGATACTCTACTGTCTTAGCACCGTTAACTGATCTACTGTCGAAGTCAGTGAAGTTCTGTTGGGCTGCGGAGTGTCAGAGGGCTTTCGACCTAGTCAAGCACCTGCTGTGTACACATCCGATTTTGAGAGCCCCAGACTTCTCCAGGAGTTTTCAGCTGGCGACTGATGCCAGCGGTGTGGGTGCCGGGGCAGTGTTACTGCAGACTGATTCCGAGGGCTTGGAACACCCAGTGAGCTTCTTTTCTCGCAAGTTTAATTCGGCACAAAGGAATTACTCGACTATAGAGAAGGAGCTTCTTGCTATCGTTTTGTCGCCCAAACATTTCGAAGTTTATGTTCCAGCCTACGGCCCGGTAGTGACGATTTATACGGACCATCATCCCTTGAAATTCCTAAATCAGTTTCACAATCGGAATATGCGGTTGACCAGGTGGTCCCTAATGCTCCAAGAGTATAATCTCAACATTCAGCATATTGCCGGGAGTGAGAACGTGATAGCAGATTGTCTATCAAGGGTTGATGATCCAGGATAGTCGTGCACGGTGTGTGGGTTGAGCAGGAGTAAAATTAGGCTATCATAACGCCGTCCAAAAAGATTATAAAAACAATAAAATAAACGAGAATTTTTTTTTTTAGTTTTGTAAGTCTTTATTGTTGTAGCATGATGCATGCGATATTGTGTTTTATGTATAATTCACACTTCAGTTGTTGTGCACCTTTTGCAATTAGTGGCAGCTAAGGGTAGCAGGTCGGTTGGTTGCCTGTCAGATTTTGATAATGCTTCTAAGGTCGATTATCTAAAATCTTGGGGGGGCTGTGACGCACCCAGTGCGTGGCAACGTAACCTGATTGTACTCCTTGGTACTCCACTGTACCGCCACGGTACCGCGCTGTACCGTGCTGGCTGCTTATATTGAGTGTGACAATGTATAACTATGTTCTTTGTATCTCTGCAAAGGTCTCGTCATGTGCTAACCAGTGGTGGGTTTTGTTTTAAGCCATGTCGAGACCTTCCATTTAATATGTAGTATCAATAGAGAAGTTGATAGATAAGACAATAGGAATTCAGAGAGAGAGAGTGAGTTAGTCTTCAGAGCGAGAGGGTAGCAGCGCGCCGCGCTGCCGGGGGGGTGGTTGCCAGACGTATGGACTGGTTGGCAGCCTTGCGCTTATAGCTAGGCGCGACAGGGTTGGTAGTCCATTGCCGCCTGCCTATGCTGCCTGGGTTGCCCATGTTGTCGTACTGCACATTGCATGGAGGCTCGCTGTGTGCTCTATGACCAGGTTGCCTAGAACCTTTGAGATTCTAACATCCCTTGCCCTCTCTCCCAATTTCTCCTTGATTTGCCTACCGAGCCAGGAGCGAGTGCAGTACCAGAGACTACAGCTCGCTCGTAGTGCCGGTATAGTAGAGTAACGTAATTTATCTGTCCTTGTGTTCTCTACAGTCTTTTCCTGGGTTCTCGCTTTCGGTGCTGGGACTCGTTGTTCCTGTGACTTGGCCTGCTAGCTAGAACACATGGGGATGATGAGTGGGATATATCTTTATTTTACTATGCATTGCAGCTCTCTTTAAGTTTATGTATGTAACACTTTACAATACACATTACTCACACACAAGACAACACTATTAATACTTTCATGTATCAATTAACTGCACTGTCGTTTTGCTGCTGTGTCCGGAGTTCCGTTGCGTAGGGCGCATACGGACTCAGAGGGGAGACAGAGTGAGAGAAGCGAAGTAGCCTATGCGGTAGTAGGCTACCGGCGCAGTACTGTTGCCTGCAACCTTTTAGTTATTCCAAGTATAGATTCATTATTACAATAAGTGACTACTATTTATGTTCCTTCCATGTGTATTATTAGGTATCTACTGGATCATGAACATCTTGTATGCTACATGCTAGTGCATGTTAGTAGGGGACAGTTATTCTAGTGCACGCGCTTTCAAGTAGGCGTGTACATTTGTCATTTAGCATTTCACTGTCATACCTTTAGCCTACTTCTATTCTACATTATTAGAGGCTTAATATTAACGTAGTTTCTTGAGTATTGCATTTCTTTAGTAATAACGTAACCTATAAATGTCTGAGGGAGTTTAGCCTCATAGCCTACCCCTGTTGTACACTTTCGCCGAGTTAAGGTACCTCGTTACCATAGACGATAACTCTGTAGGGCGTTGGTGCTTTTGTTGTCTGGAGCATATAGTATTTGGGACTGGAATCGAGCGTGTCGTTGTCACATAAGCCATTTCTGTCCTACGATCAAGAATCCCGAATATGTATTGCCGATCCAGCCGTAACACAAAGTAAACCCACCCGAAGACAACTTAGGCTCCCACAGTACCTGTCGATGTTGTGCAGGGCTTAGGTAACACTGCACACATCGGAGACAACGACACAGTAACCTTACCCCTAGTCTAGCTTTAGATAACCAAGCAGAATCACTCAACACCTTGCCAGGGAGACATATACCGGTCTACAACCTTCCCGAGAGAGGACACATACGGAAAAGTCTGTCTCTCCAAACCTCAATAAAGCATAATACCTCCTTAACCTAATATATAGAAATATCTGAGAGCTTCGCGTACAATGCGACTGGTCGACGGTGAACGTCTATGCTGACACCAGAAGGGATGTTGAGTTTAATAAAGATTAGAGAATGAGAAAGGAGAAGTCGAGAGAGAGAAATAGTATGCAAAGTGGCGAGTATGGGTGACAGAATTGCAAAGGATGTAGGCGATACGCGTGTCAGGCAAGCTCTGAGCTGGTAAAAAACATGAGGCCACGACGGGAAGGGACTAGTTGACCACAACGCCGTCAGCGCCCAAGCGAGCCGCGTCATAGCTCACCCCGCTGCCAGGTGTACTCCCTCACCCTCTCTCGCTCGCCTCCCACACAAGCAACATTTATATTATAGCGAATATAAAATATAAGGCGCGGTCACAGACCAAAACAAAGACCATTTCTAGACTGTCTGTGGCAACACGACACTAATTACATAAAGCAGATCATTCTAGGACAACTGTAGCCCATCCCCCCATCCTGGCGAGCGCTAGCGAGCTGCAATGCCCCACGCAACCATTCTGTTAACGCCGGGAGGCGTCACAACACCAGCACGGAAAACATGTGCAAGCACGGCAAAGGTACAGAGGTCATTGGTGTTTCGGGACACTGCCACCACGACCCAGGCCACTGCAACAACCACTACCACCACCACTGCTACCACTGCCACCCGAACCAGCGACGCAGGAGGCCGCAGAACCTGCGGGGGCAGGCAAAATCAAAGGCACAGGCATAGGGAAGAGAACCCGTACGCCTGCCACAATGACCCTGCCACCAGCACCACCACCAGCCGCCCCTGGCCCAGCTGCCCCTGCTGCCCCTGCCGCCCATGCTGTCCCTGCCGCCCCTGCTGCCCCTGCTGCCCCTGCCCAAGGAACAGGGAAAGAGAAAGGGAAAGGGGCGACAGGCACCACCATCATCTTGCCTGCCTCCAGGGCCACAAGACCACGCACCACTGCCGCCCCTGCCGACGCCCCTGCCGGCCCTTTTGTCCCTGTCCATAAGACTCTCGTACGTGTTACACTGACCCAAAAAACTCTGACACCATCCAAATATGCCGCCCTGCTGTTTGATGGTGATTCGCAGGGCATTGGCAGCCCGGGTTTCGACGACGACGCCCTAGCACGGGACCAAGGGTGGGGGGATTTGGGAGTGGACAGTGGCAGTGAGTCCGACGTTGGTGACGAGAATGAGGAAGGGCGTCTGTCAAGTGAAGAGGAGGGTGATGATGATGCTGTGTTGTATCGCAACCATGGAAGCGATATTTCATACGCAGAAGCAGACGCAGACGACATTTCGATCCCTGGCATGCCTTCGTTCGAGTGGTCTGACGGGGTTAATTTTGTACCTGACGTGCCCCAGTTCAATCCTGGGACGTCAGGTACAACTGACGACTGGCCCTGTGACAAGCACGCAAACGAAAGCGACTTCTTCCTCGCTTTTTTCGATTTTGAGGTAATGACTTACATCGTTGCCCAAACAAACGCCTACTACAGGTGGGTGTTTGGCAGATTGGACGTCATTTCTCCAAAAGCGAGAATACGAGGCTGGGTGGATACGACTGTGGAAGAATTCATGACGTTCTTTGCCTTGTTGTTCCTCATGCCTCTTTGCAAGAAGCATGTGTTGCAACACTACTGGAAGCACGACCCTCTCATCGCCACCCCAACTTTCAATAAGTTCATGACTCGTGACAGATTTTTGTTGCTTCTAAGATTTATGCACTTTGCAGACAACGAAAATCCTAACAGGATTGTCAGGATATGGAAAGTTCGGGATGTGTTCACCATGTTGTTCGAGAGGTATAGGAAATACTTTTACCCCTTCCTCAATTTGGTGATTGATGAGTCGCTCGTGCTCTTCAAAGGACGTCTTGTTTTCAAGCAGTATATCCCCTTGAAAAGGCATAGGTTCGGAATCAAGCTCTTCGTTTTGTGTGACTGTGAAACTGGAATAGTGCTTGACATGATCGTGTATACAGGCACTGACATTGACGTACCGAAAGCCGCTGCCGGTGACCCCATGGGCATGTCAGGTGCCATCGTCAGGAAAATGTTGGCACCTTACCTGGGCAAAGGCCACATCATCTACACTGACAACTGGTATACTTCTCCTGCTCTCTGCCAGTGACACACCTTCTGAAGACGACCTGGCCCAGGAACACCGCGAGAGGCATGTCCGAAGAAGGCGACGAAAGGGGCAGAAATATAAGCAGCTAGAAAAGTCCGGGAAAGTGATAGCCCTGAAGTGGAAGGACAAACGAGACGTCCACCTGCTTTCCGCCGTCCACACAGGTGCCCAGATGGACTCTGGTAAAATCCACTACAAAACCAGGAAGACCATCTACAAGCCCGACATGGTAGTGGACTATACCAAGAACATGCGCCTGGTGGACAAGTCTGACTGTCAGCTGTCAGGCGTTGAGTGTCTGAGGAAGACTGTGAAGTGGTATCACAAGCTCTTCCTCGACCTAGTTGACATCACGATGCTCAACGCCTACAACTTGTGGTTGGTGAAGAGGGAGATGTCCCCAAACCAGAAGCTGAAATTCCGGGAGTTCGTGTATAACGTGGCATACCAACTCCTGGAGAAGTATGGAACCACCACTCACAGACGTACGGCATGGCGTGGGGATCACGTTCCTGACAGAATCCAGCTGGGTGTCGAAAGACACTACCCAACCAACACCGAGCTGATTGGCACTCGTCACAGGCAGGTGCAGTGCCACGTCTGCAGCTCCAGTGTGAGAAAACCCCACGTCACCAAAAGAGTCACCTCAATGTGCGCGGAGTGCAAAGTTGCACTCTGCTTGGGTGACTGCTTCAGGGACTACCACACCTTCAAAAATTACTGAGTGTCACCCCCTGCCCTGCCCTGCCCTGGACTCGCCCCGTGCCCTGCCCTGGACTCGCCCCCTGCCCTGCCCTGCCCTGGACTCGCGCCCTACCTTACCTGACCTGACCTAATTGATCACGCTACCTCATAATGAAACATATATATTATATAATGTATAAGTTCCAAAGATGTCCCTGTGATATAGCTTTTACATTATATAATTATATGTTTCATTATTTTTTTATAAGTTTCAAAGATTTACATGTAATATGCCTTCTTTTTTTAGTATATCAATATATATGTTTGTTATAGCCTAAATAATGTGTAAATATTTTCTTACCTCAAATGAATTGTACAAAAATAAATATATTTCAATAAATCCTGTGAAACCTACTAAGATAATAAAATAACACAATAAAAAAACAAAAACAAGGTCATGTCATTGTATTCTTACAATATGATATATTCTATGAATATTTCATATTGTTTGAATACAATGGCATGATCTTGTAAAAAAAAAAAAATATCAAAATGTATCTAAACAGTATAACACCTTCCCCATAACCCCCTCCTGGATTCGATCCCACTACCCTACCACACTTTGAGTTTTCCAGTCCGCGACCTTACCAACCATGCCACAGGAGATCATACCAAATGTCACTCAAAACTTCGTGTCTACAATCGAAATAACAATATACAAAACAAAATGAATTATCCCACCAATTTACGTTTGTAAATTGATGGGATTATCAATTATATCATGCAAAGGTTTATAAAAGTTTGTCTCTGTCAAAAATTAGTAATTATATAACTTTATTCTGTCAAAAATTGCCCAAACACTCAGCAAAATTGCCCCTCTCAGTGTGACTCCACTCATTATCACACGGGCAAGCGGTCACAGGGTGACCCTTGCCGCTCCTTGCTGCTCCAGCCACAGCAGCTCTGTCTGGGAACAAAATTTGTATAAATACAATAATGCATAAAATACTCTTCACAAATACATTTGTATTGTATAATATTGTAAATAAAAATGAATAATAACTGTGTGGGTGTCGAAAATTGCTCAACCATCTTTCTTATGTCTCGCCTACGATCGTATATTGGATTATACATAGTCATGACTGTCATACAAATACTTGCAGTAGGTCTCGAATATACATTTAGATTGCATATTACTTGGAAATAAATAAATATAAGTTTCTCTGGTGGCAATCTACCCTTTCGCAAGTGTAAGGAGACACCAGTCTATATTTAGCTCTCTATCACAAAAGGCAATCTGCCTTTGTTTACTGACCACCCTCGTTGCTGGTCTATAATATAGTACTTTATTTACAGTCAATGGCCTACATGTTTCTGTGGTACTTCACATGTGTCTAAAATGCAATGTCTGCTTGCATAAAAATGCAATTCTGAAGTCCATTTATACGTACGACATACGCATGTCTCACTTTCTCTCTCTCTCTCCATTCCTGACTCATGTTATTGTAGACCTCTTGGTGGCAACGAACACCAGACACCTGGTAGACATAAGGTTCAAAATCCCAAGACCTCCATACGCCTGGGGCGCCTCCACAATTATCACACAGCTCCGTATGTTTCTTGATAGCTGCGTATGTTTCTCCCTGCCTTCACTCTCTCCACGACTCACTCCCTGCCTCCCTCCCACCCACCCACCCCCACCCACCCTTTTAGGCTTCTGTCTGCTAGATGGTAATAATGATGATAATGTGCGTAAATATTGCATGAATTGGTCTATATGCGGTATATATATTGATATATGGCACGTCTACATACGTACAAGTCTGTATTATAGCATGACAGTGCTCTAAGTACAAGATATAAGTTATATTTATGGCGTAACACACCCTCTCCCCCTTTCATTCCCAGCACAACTCAATCACACCTTGGTTCACGCATAGAAACTCATTGATAATGTGCGTAAATATCGCATGAATTGGTCTATATGCGGTATATATATTGATATATGGCACGTCTACATACGTACAAGTCTGTATTATAGCATGACAGTGCTCTAAGTACAAGATATAAGTTATATTTATGGCGTAACACACCCTCTCCCCCTTTCATTCCCAGCACAACTCAATCACACCTTGGTTCACGCATAGAAACTCATTGATAATGTGCGTAAATATCGCATGAATTGGTCTATATGCGGTATATATATTGATATATGGCACGTCTACATACGTACAAGTCTGTATTATAGCATGACAGTGCTCTAAGTACAAGATATAAGTTATATTTATGGCGTAACACACCCTCTCCCCCTTTCATTCCCAGCACAACTCAATCACACCTTGGTTCACGCATAGAAACTCATTGATAATGTGCGTAAATATCGCATGAATTGGTCTATATGCGGTATATATATTGATATATGGCACGTCTACATACGTACAAGTCTGTATTATAGCATGACAGTGCTCTAAGTACAAGATATAAGTTATATTTATGGCGTAACACACCCTCTCCCCCTTTCATTCCCAGCACAACTCAATCACACCTTGGTTCACGCATAGAAACTCATTGATAATGTGCGTAAATATCGCATGAATTGGTCTATATGCGGTATATATATTGATATATGGCACGTCTACATACGTACAAGTCTGTATTATAGCATGACAGTGCTCTAAGTACGAGATATACGTAATATTATAGCACAAACCACACACTCATCTCATAAATTGCCGCCAAACCTCCAACCCATCTTCATTCCCGCCTAAAAATTCTTTGATAATTCCCTTATATATTGCAATTTTTGGTCACTATGAGGCATATTCATTGTTATATGGGTGGCCTACACACGTATACGTACTCTACATAGCCTAAAAGGGATAAAAAAAGGAGATATACGTGATAATACGCGGTAACCCACCCCCTCCTCCCTCTGGTTCTATCCCCTGGGCGCGTGAAAATTCGGCAGGGAAATCTCGCCGCTCGATGACAATGTAGCCGCGCGGTGCCATTCGCTCCACATTTTTCAACTACTGACCGTTCCCCCCCCCCCCCCCAGAAATTTTTTGGGGGGTCAAATATATATGGGCCGATGCACGCAAACATTCCCTACACGCTGATGTACTTTTTATCGAAATTGGCAATGGGTCCCAAAATCATCATACATGCGCACAGTATGACCCTGTAAAAAAAAAACCTGTGTGCCGCGGAGAGGTTAAGTGATGTCTGGGCACCAGGCATATTTTGATCAATAATTGGTATCAGCAATATCTAAAACTTGATTAATTCGTTATGAGTGAGATATACAAGAATGTTCCTACACTT
The DNA here is from genome assembly GCA_037953745.1 of Lithodes maja. Taxonomy (NCBI): domain Eukaryota; kingdom Metazoa; phylum Arthropoda; class Malacostraca; order Decapoda; family Lithodidae; genus Lithodes; species Lithodes maja. The sequence goes on along the minus strand of JBAKBP010007224.1, from coordinate 80,952 downwards.
ACCCACCCTATTCAACATCTGACAGACATTAATGCAGCACAGAGCGAGGCAAACGTAATGACAGCTTGGACATGACTTATTAGCGCGACCGTACACATTCACCCATACACAACCATTAATTCCAAGGCTGGTTCCTCCTAAATGACAGGCTCGCTATCGCTTGCCAGGACAAAATAGGCACCTAAATGGCACAAAGGGTCTTAAAATATCGTCTAATAGTAACCATAATAGATGAAGAGAACATCACCTCTACCAAAAGAGTTAATGTTTATCTGTTTTCACTATACACCCTATGCACCTTTTTCATACTGAGATGCTGGGTGCGAAGGGAATTTAACCCTCCCGAAAACTCCCCAGGTTTTGAGATGCCTGGCACGGGTTCGAACCCTGGCTTGTGACATGTATGTTTTTACCAGACCTGCGCGCTAACCCACTTTACTACCACGGACGTACAACAGGATAGCAACCTTAGTTATCCATGACAGGACCAGCTAAAAGTCTCGTAGTGATTCACATGGTGTGTTTATTATACTTCGCCATCAACGACTACTTTACGCTATCCCAGACGTCAACTCGGGTAGTATTGTGGTTGCGGGATTTTTGTGGGTACAGGGCATTACACATACAAAAACAAAAACAAAAAAATTGGTATTTTCCTGTTGCTCGGTGTCATATAAATAATAATCTCCCGACGCTACCATGAGTAGGGGAACCTATAAACATCACAACCTTTTTCCACCCTTTATAAAAGATTTATTTTTGGCTCTTTATTATATAATATGTACTGTACATGGTATAAGTAAGACTTTTTGACATTTTTATCGCTCTACATGTGCGTGTGCGTGCGTTTTTCAGTTTATAATAATAAAATTATCTATTAATTTTGTCCTGGCGGATTTCGTTTATTTTGTGTATGGGGTAACTTAGATGTATAGGCTATAACCCTACAGTCTTGTGTTCACCAATTTGATACTTGACATGTTGAAAACAGCAGATCAATATTGTTCCCTATTTCCAAAAATATAGATTATTATGTTCCTTCCAACAACCAACCATACTCCTAAAATCGATTAATGAAATTTACAACCACATGTGGCAGTCCGTGGACTCGAACCCAGGATGCTCACACCGAAAATCAACACCTTATACATCGTACCACGAAGACAGTTAAAGGTTGGTGGACACTGCCTACGATTTATTATGCAACTTCGAATCCTGCATATCAATCTAAGCATGTACACACATCCCAACTGCAACTCACGTAGGCTGTGCATATGTGAATGGAAAGAGCAATTAATGGGGCCTTAACCACTTAGGGAAGTCCTCTCGATAAATTACTCCTGAACCAATATCAATTATTATCTTCCTTCCAACAACCAACCATACTCCTAAAATCGATTAATGAAATTTACAAACACATGTGGCAGTCCGTGGACTCGAACCCAGGATGCTCACACCGAAAATCAACACCTTATACATCGCACCACGAAGACAGTTTAAGGTTGGTGGACACTGGCTACGATTTATTATGCAACTTCGAATCCTGCATATCAATCTAAGCATGTACACACATCCCAACTGCAACTCACGTAGGCTATGCATATGTGAATGGAAAGAGCAATTAATGGGGCCTTAACCACTTAGGGAAGTCCTCTCGATAAATTACTCCTGAACCAATATCAATTATTATGTTACTTCCAACAACCAGGGGAGATTGTAGGCACCAATCGATCAGGGCTAGACCCAGGTGAGGTTATAGGCATGTGATAAAGAGTCGCTGGAACTCCTGTTTCATTTGCTTGGCCTCTCTTACTGATTTTCTTTGTGCCTCATTTACACTGAGAGCAATCCAGCTAGCTCTCACAAACACCTCTTCCTCCTATCCACTTCACTACACTAAACATGCACACCACACTTCATTCCTCCACACCAAAATAAAAAAAACACAAAATGATAAATTTTAGCCCAGCCTCGGAGTCCCCAGGGGGGGGGACCATAAATGCCCCCTCACCCGACCGACCATCCCCTGACGACCCCACACAATTACCTGGACCTCGGCCTGTTACTCTTTCTATTAATTTCTGCAACATTCGAGGACTTTCCTCTAACTTTCACTCTGTTGAGCACCATCTCTCCTCCTACAAACCTGATCTTCTCTTCCTCACCGAAACCCAGGTGTCTGTAGCAACATCCAGCAACCCCTTCTCTGTATCCTCCTACTTTCTCTATCCTAGTTTCAAAGCCAAAGGCGGATGTTGTGCATTTGTGCACAACAAACTCACTTGCTCTCGTGTTCCCGATTTCGACTCCTCTGAATTCTCAACTTTATGGCTCAAACTTTCCTGTCATTCTCTTACTAAATATTTCTGTGCTGTCTATCTTTCCCCTAACTCTACCAACTTTCCTAAATTTTTTGACTATCTAAACTCTACAGTGGAACACATTCTATCCATTTCTCCTTTCTCAGAAATCTCCATCTTAGGAGATTTCAACGTTCACCACCGCCAATGGCTCTCCTCTCACACTACTGATCCACCTGGTGAACAAGCCTACGTCTTTTCTATCCTAAATGACCTAGAGCAGTTAGTTCAGCAACCCACCCGTATCCCGGATCGCATCGGAGATCGGCCCAACATTCTTGACCTGTTTCTAACTTCTAACCCTTCTTCTTATACTGTCGATCTTTTCTCTCCTTTGGGCTCCTCCGACCATAAACTTATCTCTGTCACCTGTCCTATCTCTCCAGTACAGCCACCCGATCCTCCTAGCCGGCGGCGCTTGTGGCACTTTGGCGCTGCCGACTGGGAGGCTCTTCGGCAGTACTTCTTTGATTTCCCATGGAATGATTTCTGCTTCCATGGCCGAGGACCCTCGGAGAGTGCTGAACGCATTACCGAGGTAATCCTATCGGGCATGGAAGCATACATTCCATTCTCTTTCTCTCAGACTAATGCTAAAAAATCTTGGTTTACTCACGCCTGTTCTACTGCTGTCCGCAATAAGGAGGAAGCATTCAAACGGTACCGACGCCTTAAAACTCAAGACTCTCATTCTTCATATGTTTCTGCCCGGAATCAAGCCAAATCTGTTCTTCGACTTGCCAAACACTCTTTCATCAATAATAAATGCACTGAACTATCCAACTCTAGCTCTTCCCAAGCTTTCTGGCATCTAGCCAAAAACCTCTCCAACAATTTCTCTTCCTCGTCTTTCCCTCCCCTTTCCCACTCTGATGGCACAACCATCACTTCTTCCTCTGACAAAGCTAAACTCTTCGCTCAAACTTTTGCTAGAAACTCCACCTTGGATGATTCCGGTGCTATTCCTCCCTCTCCGCCCTCCTCTCTCTTACTTATGCCTAATATCCTAATCTCTTCTAAAGATGTACTTTCTACCCTCTCTGGGCTTAACACTAATAAGGCGTACGGTCCGGACGGTGTTCCTCCTGTTGTTCTCAAAAACTGTGCTTCCGTGCTGACTCCCTGCCAAGGCAAACTCTTTCGTCTCTGTCTATCCTCTAACGTCTTCCCTTCATGCTGGAAGTTTGCTCACATTCAACCTGTCCCAAAGAAGGGTGACCGCTCTCAACCCTCCAACTATCGTCCAATTGCTCTTATCTCTTGTCTTTCTAAAGTTTTTGAAACTATTCTTGCTTCCAAATTTCTTAAGCATTTCTCTTCTCATAATCTGCTCTCAGATCGCCAGTATGGCTTCCTTAAGGGTCGCTCTACTGGTGATCTTCTTTCATATCTTACTAACTCTTGGTCATCCTCCTTTCGGGACTTCGGTGAGACTTTTTCTATTGCACTAGACATATCGAAAGCCTTCGATAGAGTCTGGCATAAATCTTTAATTTCTAAACTACCCTCCTTCGGTTTCTATCCCTCCATCTGTGCCTTTGTCTCTAATTTCCTTTCCGGCCGTTCCATAGCTGCGGTTGTGGACGGCCATTGTTCACTTCCTCACCCTATAAACTCCGGTGTTCCTCAGGGCTCTGTCCTATCTCCTATTCTCTTTCTAATTTTTATAAATGATCTCCTTAACTGTACCTTAATTCCCATCCATTCATACGCAGACGACTCAACCTTACACTACTCCATTAGTTTTTCAGAACGCCCCAGCCAGCAATCCCTCAACGACAAACGTAATGAAGCCATAGAACTCTTAAATTCTGATCTAAATACTATTTCCAATTGGGGCAGAGAAAACCTTGTTAACTTTAATGCTTCCAAAACCCAATTTCTCCATCTATCTACCCGTCAGGATCTCCCAGCGGACTATCCCTTATTCTTCAACAATACAAAAATCAACCCTTCATCTTCTCTCAATATTCTTGGTGTCTCTTTTTCTTCTGCTCTCATTTGGAAGGACCATATTACCAGTCTTGCTAAGGCAGCCTCCCAGAAGCTGGGTGTGCTCAACCGCCTTAGGGGGTTCTTTTCCCCTGCACAGCTTCTTGCTCTGTACAGGGGCATAGTGCGCCCTTGTATTGAGTATTGTTCACATGTGTGGGGAGGTTCCTCTCACACCGCTCTCCTAGACAAAGTTGAAAGGAAGGCCTTTCGTATCATTAACTCCCGTCCACTCACCAACTCTCTGCAATCTCTCTCTCTCCGCCGCAATGTTGCATCTCTCTCGCTATTCTATCGCTACTATAATAATCAGTGTTCCTCAGAGCTATCCCAGTGCATACCACCTCCTTTACGTAGGGCACGTGGTACCCGTCTTGCAACTCAATCCCACCCCTACTCTGTGCAACTCTCCAACCCAAGAGTGAAACGTTACTCTCAAACTTTCTTCTACTCAACATCTGAGCTCTGGAACTCTCTCCCAGAATCAGTCTTTCCCTCTTCCTATGACTTAAATTGCTTCAAACTCTGTGTGTCCAGGCATTTTGGGTCGAACGTCCCTTGATTTTGGCCCTGTCACTCTTTCAACTATGGGGGAGGCACTCGCTATAGGCAGTTATGCCTTTTGCCTCCCTCAATCACATAGAAAAAAAAAAAAAAACAAAAAAAAAAAAAACAACCATACTCCTAAAATCGATTAATGAAATTTACAAACACATGTGGCAGTCCGTGGACTCGAACCCAGGATGCTCACACCGAAAATCAACACCTTATACATCGCACCACGAAGACAGTTAATATGAGCTTCGAAAAATGTGCCACAAACCTATTCCAAGTCCTACAAAAGTTTGATGTAGGCCTATGATTGGTCTAATTATGTACAAAATTTGGAGGCAATCGGACAATAATCAGGGACAGAGACAATCAGAGAAGTGGAAATAACATGATTGTTCAGAATACATCAATATTACTTAAGACTCAAGTTACGAAGAAGCCATATGTTATTTTCGGAGAAATACTTTAGTTACCCATTTAAATATTAGAAACTTAGTTTTCTCCGCGCCTTAGAACTTAGAAAGAAAACAAATAATTTGGCTAACTAAAATATTTGTTTTCATTATAAAAACAAAACAAAATATCAATGGATATCCATGGTTTGAGGTCGATGTTCCCCTTAACATCACCACATATATTAATCTAGTGTTTCTCTTCCTGAGGCAATGTTCGTGATAGGCTGGTCGAGTGATGAAGATGTAATGACTGATGTGTTGAAAGAGAGCCTCCACCACCAAGATCTCCTGGTCACAGACTTTACCGATCACTACCGCAACCTGAACTATAAGGGCCTACCTAGCTGCTCTTTACGTAACATAACAGTACATTTAATATTAAACAAATAGTAGTACTAGTGACCGGCTACTAGAAAACATTGATGACTGGCTAGGGATAGTGATAGTAACATAACCGTACACAGTTAATGTTAAACAAATAGTAGTACTAGTGACTGGCTACTAGAACACATTGATGACTGGCTAGGGATAGTGATAGTAACATAATAGTACACAGTTAATGTTAAACAAATAGTAGCACTAGTGACCGGCTACTAGAACACATTGATGACTGGCTAGGGATAGTGATAGTAACATATCAGTACACAGTTAATGTTAAACAAATAGTAGTACTAGTGAACGGCTACTAGAACACATTGATGACTGGCTAGGGATAGTTATAGTAACATAACAGTACACAGTTAATGTTAAACAAATAGTAGTACTAGTGACCGGCTACTAGAACCCATTGATGACTGGCTCGGGATAGTGATAGTAACATAACAGTACACAGTTAATGTTAAACAAATAAGAGTTGAAATATCAGCCCTAGTACGGCCTCAACAGGAACCAGGACGGCCTAGGTAACTTTGTTGGCCTAGTGAATAAATAAACGGTTCCAGGACAACTCATAGGGCTAAAGATGAGGAAGAAGGGGGACCAGAAAAGCGACCCAACTCCCCATTAATACGACGTCTACAGTATATAAACCAATACGGCCTCACCAGGAACCAGTATTCGGTAACTTTGTTGGCCTAGTGAACACAAATTTTGTGAACACGGTGGTTCCCGGTCAACTCCACCAGTAGACCATGTCATCCAGTAGCTCTTTACCAGTGCCAGATCAACCAAGGTCAGTTAATATACAACTAGCTTAACCTAACTTAAAGTATTGATTAAGTTGGAACTGATTGAAGGCTACCGGTTGAAATGGACTACTGGTTGTGATGTCCGGTCACCCAATTTAACACATCTAAGAAAACCTCGCTGATTTGGCATTCATTACAGAACTCACATGGTTTACATAACTCATTAGTGTGTTTAAAAAACACTGAAAAGGGTGCTCAAATTGTAACCTGAATAGTATTATTTATCACATAATTATGTGTACTAGTTTCATTGTGTCTATGCGTTTAATTGTATTTTGAAAACATAAATTTTAAACCGTACCATTTGTCATCTGAATAATTTGGTTTAAGTGGTTTACCTTTAACCCTTTAACCCTTTCAAGATACTGAGACACCTTTCTTCCTTTTATCTTAGCTATTATTAAACACTGTTTTTCAGTTTAGGAAGGAATTATGGGAGTCGAGGGTTCATTGACTACACTAGCATCCCGACCCTTCCAAACCTTTTATGACTAATCTTTCTGTCACTGACCCATTTTCTATCCATTTCAACACACCGTCTTGTATTCCAAACCTTTCGTGCCATTTAGGTGTCGTTTTTTAATAATAACCGGCATTCGGCCGGGAAATTTTTCTACCGAAAAATATAAAAATGTATCTTGAAGAGGAGTCTAAGGGGTGTTTTTTTATAGCTTGATGGAGGTTTAGCGAGGAAACTAAAATATAAATGAATACATTAATTAATAGATAAAAAAGCTGCCATTAGCCCCTTAATTCTTGTAAAGTTTACCAATATTTTCAGCTATTATAGTGCTACTTCCATTAACGTCGTTAAATTGTTTTAGCTATTACAAGCAAAGCAATGGCAAACATAACATTACAGACTTAATCAAACCATTGAGTTGTTAATTTTGTGTTTAATGTTTGCCAATCCTTTATCGCCATATAGCTAATAATATTACCGGTATGTAGCTTAATGAAAATTCTATCTAACAGATTTATCTGTTGGTGGCTGTATAGTTGCCTTCAGTGATAAGTGGACCAAGTGCTACACTCACATAGAAAGCACAAATTGTTGCATAATATTGACAGTCTAATATAGTATTTTTGAAAACAAAATATTTTGTTAGCCACATATTTTCCAACAATTAATGTTGACTGGCTCAACTATATCGTATATTAGTGAGAGTTTCAGTTGAGTTACCACAGTCGAAACAATCAATCAAAGCTAACAACAACAACAACAAAAAGAATAAAAACAAATAAACTAGATCGTAGTACATAATGCCTACATCATTAAAACAATAAAACAAGAACAACCACCCCTACCATTCAATGCCCTACACCTTCACCGGAGTTGATGAAGAACACATTAGGTGGCAGTTGGCCTTCACAGCGCGTGGTTTGACATGTGAGGCTATGGTGGGGCTGCATGACCTTACCTGACCTGTGACCCCCACGCCCACAGAGGTGGTCAGAGGTCAGGTGGGACTCGTGGGAGAAGGTCACGGGGAGAATAAAGCAGACACGTGCTGGAGAATTGACCCACAAAGATAAAATAGCAGGGAAAGAAAGGAAACGTTTTATATATATTTATATATATATATATATATAAGGTGTATTGAAATAACTGTTACAGACTATGACTAACACATTGTAAAATAAAAAATTACCATATATTGTCGTATCACATTTTCCCCCCAAAAAAGTGTTATTAACACCTTATTGGCGGGCTAGGCGGTCTAGCGGACCGTAGGGCTCAGCGTTTTTTTTTTTTTTTAACCCTAAATAGGGTTGTTTACGTGATCATTTTCATGCCTAAATAAGACCCAGAGCATAAAACAAGTATCTATCCCTCAAAGGGCATAAACAGAGCTTTCCAATGACACCTGAACCATCCTTGTACGACCGCTGGTTCTCTTGCAAAGATCGTGCAACACGAGTGCAAAAACCCTGTAATTAGGTAATTTCCCTACATAATTCCCTGTGTAGCGAGTGTGAGAGGGGAGGGAAGGGTGGGAGTCACTTCAGTTGGTCCACCGCGGTGGTGGTTAGCGGTCATATAGTTGCTAGGCTCCTCACACCGCTCAGCTCTCTCTCTCGGCAACATTACGTGCTGAAAATGGCGCACGACATAAGTTGTGAACCGCCACTTAGTCCAAATTTATTTCACACGACATAAGTGCGCGCCGACAGTTAGGGGTTAATGAGATATATGCTTATTTATAAATCTAGCAAAACAGGGTTACAAATAGAGCACTAAATCATTGATACATGATTAACATGTTTACCATGTACTTAACTAAAGGAAAGTATAGGTTTACCTATTCACACATTAGAAATTACGAAATCAAAGTATCATAGAATATGGTGATGATATTAGGTAGTTAGCAGAAAAATACTAATTATTTTAAACAGATTAGCATAACAAATTATGTAACATTTGCAACTCTGGTCACGGGATATAATGCTGATACCCATGTCTGGGTCGAGTATCCAAACGTAGTTGAAGGTGATTCAGTCGTTTATGAAGCATAGTTCTTGATTCATAGATTCATTGCAGGCTGATCTTCCCATCTTGAATGAAATTCCGAAAATATTTTACGACTCGGTATAAAGATTCAAGTAGTGGTAATTAATTTTGATCGATTTTAAAGTCTCGAACTTATTAAACGAATCTCTGAAATACAAATGCTCGGTAAGAATGAGTAAGGAGATTAAATTCAACCTAAAACCGCTTTGAATAAGTTTGTATTTGAATTAATGTTCACTACTGTACAATTAATTAAATAACATTAGGCAATTACTTTGTAATGCCCACATTGTTTGGGTATTCTTATCATTCAACATTGCTTTTTTATTTACTAACATATGACAGTAATGTCTGCAGACCACTTGAGGATTATAATTAGTTTCATCCAAGATGCCTTTGGTCTTTCCTATGTTGAAAAAAAATAATGAATTAACATATAATAATTTGAGTTGTAAACGGTGTATAAAGGGAATATTACTTACATTGTTTCACCCTGACAACTAATTATGTTTATAATTCAATATTCCTGGGTATAAACTAGGAGATGAGGGGGGGGGGGGGGGATGAAAGGGGAGACCAATGCCAGTGTTCGGATTATAACCCATGCTTGGACGACACTGAATATTTTACTTTATATCCTTTAAATCATTAATTATTAATTATTTGGTATATTGTTATAAATAAAGTTAACTTGGTTTTTTACTCAGTACTTAGCACTTTAAGTTTGTAAGCGTTTTTTAAATACACCTTTATATACTGTATATATATATTTATATATACCAGTATACAGTATTGTAACGCACCCCAGTGCTCCGCAACGCAACCTGATTGTACTCCTTGGTACTCGAATGTACCGCCCGTGATCTGGCTACTGTCAGCCGCTATGTATATTGAGTGTGACAACTTATAACTATGTTCTTTGTATCTCTGCAAAGGTCTCGTCATGTGCTAACCAGTGGTGGGTTTTGTTTTAAGCCATGTCGAGACCTTCCATTAAATATGTAGTATCAATAGAGAAGTTGATAGATAAGACAATGGGAGTTCAGAGAGAGAGAGAGTGAGTTAGGCTTCAGAGCAAGAGGGTAGCAACGCGCCACGCTGCCGGGGGGGGGGGGGGGGGGGGGGGGGGGTGTTGCCAGACGTATGGACTGGTTGGCGGCCCTGCGCTTATAGCTAGGCGCGACAGGGTTGGTAGTCCATTGCTGCCTGCCTACGCTGCTTGGGCTGGGCCCATGTTGTCGTACAGCACATTCCCTGGAGGCTAGCTGCGTGTTCCATGACCAGGTTGCCTAGAACCTTTGAGATTCGAACATCCCTTGCCCTCTCTCCCAACTTCTCACGGTTGCACTCTTTCTCTCTGACGACATTACTCTCATTTCATTCTTCTCTCTATTTAAATGCATAACCTTCCCTTGAGGTCCTAAAGGAGTTTCAGCACTCACCTCTCATATTACTCTTAGGACAAGCATATATTTACATGTATTAGATTTAAGGGGTTAATGTGAACAGCGATCTTCTTGATGAGGATAGTTGGTGAACGTTCTACACGTTCACGAGTTATATGCCCCGCTCATCATCCCATTTGTGACTAGACTGGTGCCATGTGTAAGAGCCCGACCATGCCCAGGAGTTGTCTGTAGAGGGACGAGGACTTAGCCTTGATTTGCATACCGAGCCAGGAGCGAGTGTAGCACCCGAGACTACAGCTCGCTCGTATTGTCGGTATAGTAGAGTAACGTAATTTATCTGTCCTTGTGTTCTCTACAGTCTTTTCCTGGGTTCTCTCTTTCGGTGCTGGGACTCGTTGTTCCTGTGACTTGGCCTGCTAGCTAGAACACATGGGGATGATGAGTGGGATATATCTTTATTTTACTATGCATTGCAGCTCTCTTTAAGTATATGTATGTAACACTTTACAATACACATTACTCACACACAAGACAACACTATTAATACTTTCATGTATCAATTAACTGCACTGTCGTTTTGCTGCTGTGTCCGGAGTTCTGTTGCGTAGGGCGCATACGGACTCGGAGGGGAGACAGAGTGAGAGAAGCGAAGTAGCCTATGCGGTAGTAGGCTACCGGCGCAGTACTGTTGCCTGCAACCTTTTAGTTATTCCAAGTATAGATTCATTATTATAATAAGTGACTACTATTTATGTTCCTCCCATGTGTATTATTAGGTATCTACTGGATCATGAACATCTTGTATGCTACATGCTAGTGCATGTTAGTAGGGGACAGTTAATGTAGTGCACGCGCTTTCAAGTAGGCGTGTACATTTGTCATTTAGCATTTCACTGTCATACCTTTAGCCTGCTTCTATTCTACATTATTAGAGGCTTAATATTAACGTAGTTTCTTGAGTATTGCATTTCTTTAGTAATAACGTAACCTATAAATGTCTGAGGGAGTTTAGCCTCATTGCCTACCCCTGTTGTACACTTTCGCCGAGTTAAGGTACCTCGTTACCGTAGACGATAACTCTGTAGGGCGTTGGTGCTTTTGTTGTCTGGAGCATATAGTATTTGGGACTGGAATCGAGCGTGTCGTTGTCACTTAAGCCATTTCTGTCCTACGATCAAGAATCCCGAATATGTATTGCCGATCCAGCCGTAACAAAATGGCGACCTTGCACAAGATTCAGTACAAAGGAGTACAAAGGAGTACAAAGGAGTACAAAGGAAATCAAGCAACAACAGATCTAGTGACCCTTCTAGGCTGCTTGTCCTCCAAAACACTGAGGATCAAGTGTCCAAACAGTGGTTTAGAGTAGGTAAGGGAACATTGGAAAGGGAACTACTGCCCTAAAACTAATGTCCGTGGCAGGATTAGGAAGTTAGTAGGGGACAGATGGGTTAGTAACTGAGGGGGGTATACAATAAAGTTATTCATTTACAAACGCAGTCAGTCGTGGGTTTGATGCGAGATATTTGTCTAAGCGGAGTTTAAATGAATCAACGGTGCTGCAGTCTATAACGTCTCGGGGAAGCCCATTCCACAAGTTGACAACTCGATTGAAGAAGAAATTCTTAGATTCGTGTGAGTTAAAAGATTTACCAATAATTTTGCAACCGTTTCCCCGCGTGTAATTAGATTGGTCGATAGTGAAGTACTTACTACAGTTCATATTGTCGATGCCTTTGATGATTTTGAACACTTGAATTAAGTCGCCTCTTAATCTGCGCTGGGTTAAAGGAAATAGATTTAATTCTCTAAGACGCTCTTCGTATGGTTTGTTCTTTAGGCTAGGTATCATTTTGGTAACTCTACGTTGAACTCGTTCTAGCTTGTTTATATCTTTTTGGTAATAAGGGCACCAGGATTGAACGCAGTATTCCAGAAGAGGGCGGACTAAGGAATTGTAAAGGGTTAGGATAACATCTTTGGATTTATGCTCAAATGACCTGCCTATAAAGCCAATTATTTTGTTTGCCTTCTTAACAACTTCTGAACATTGTTGACTCGGTTTTAGGTTACTCGATATTGTTACTCCCAGATCGGTTTCTTTGTTTACATTCTTAAGCTGAGTGCCATTCATCGAATAGTTTGCTTTCTCATTTAGGTATCCGATATGTAGTACTTTACATTTATCCGCATTGAAACTCATTTGCCAAATTTGGGCCCAACATGACAATTTATCTAGATTGTGTTGCATATCGTCAACTTGTTCTTTTGAGAGTACGCTATTTGCAATTTTTGTATCGTCAGCAAATTTCGAGACTGTACAGGTGAGACCCTCATCTATGTCGTTGATGTAAATTAGAAAGAGAATTGGTCCTAGTACCGATCCCTGGGGTACCCCACTACTTACATTGGTCCATTTAGATGCCTTACCGTTTATGACTACTCTTTGCTTTCTGTCGCTGAGCCAATTTGCTATCCATTTCAACACACCGTCTTGTATTCCATGCGCTTTCAGTTTTAGCAGTAATCGTTTGTGGGGAACTTTGTCAAAGGCCTTTTGAAAATCAAGGTATATAATATCTACAGCTTTACTCTCATCGTAGAGGTTGAAGATATCGTGGAAGAAGTCTAAGAGGTTTGTTAAACAGGAACGTTTTTTACGAAAGCCGTGTTGAGTATCTTTAAGTAAGTTATTTGCCTCTAAGTGATTTACGAGTCTGTCTCTTATGACCGTTTCTAGCATTTTACATACAATTGATGTTAAGCTAATTGGACGATAGTTACTGGGTAGGGATTTGCTGCCTTTTTTGAATATCGGTGTTACGTTGGCTAGCTTCCACTGATCAGGCATAGTCCCAGACTGCAAGGATTCATTGAATAGCAATGTCAGTGGTTTGGCATTAGTATCCTATCACATGTTTTTTGGAGAACTATTCTATGCTACCTAGTAGAGCTGGCTAGAATTTTCTTGCATATTGGAGGAATTTTTATTGTGTCATTATTGTATTGGTGGACTTGCAGATTGTTTCGTTAGGTGTCTAGAGTAGAGTCATTCAAGCATCTTTAACATTTTGTGAGTCGAGACTGTAATTAGTAATAAGCACTTCTTCTTTTTTATGAACAGCAATTGTATAACCAGCACTATGTCTAATGACTCATCATTTACGGGGAGGATAACACGGTACAGCCTAGTGACCAGCAAGTACAGCAGATATTTAGGGAGGGGAGTGTTATAAGTGGAGAGAGGGATGCCCGGGCATTTTTGCAGACACCTTTGACCGAACAGCGCCTGCAGGCTATTGATTGTTACGGTCTTCGCTGTTTAGCCACGGTTTTGGGGCGGGACTGTCCTGACAGTTGGCCCAAGAAGAATTTGGTGGCATGTTTGTTGGGTGATGGCGATGGGGCGGTGGGTGGAGTGGGGTCTTGGGGGGTTTCCTCCAAGCCTCCATTCCACTCTACCCCTGAGCTGGGCCCTCAGCCAGCGAGTCTTATCACGATGCAGCAGGAGGGTTCTCAATGGCAAGCTGGCTTACCCGTAAACACGTCTCGGTGTGGATCCCCCATTTTGTGCTCTCCCCCCCCCCAGGCCTGTCTCCTGAGATGTTATTTCAGCTAGAACTAGCTAAGCTTAAGTTGCGAGAGAGTCAACAGGCTAGTATAGAACGGATTAAGCTGCAGGAGACTCAGATACAACAGGCTAGTATAGAACGGATTAAGCTGCAGGAGACTCAGATACAACAGGCTAGTATAGAACGGATTAAGCTGCAGGAGACTCGGATACAACAGGCTAGTATAGAACGCATAGAGGTTGCTAGAATCCAAGCCAATCAGGATGCAACCAGGTACCAGGCTGAAATGGATGTCGAGAAGTCTAGAGTAGAGACCACGGGGCGTCATCTCGGTGGTGGACACCGGGTTACAGACTCACTTTCGCATTTAATTAAGTTAGTACCCGCATTTGATGAGACAGCAGTGACTGAGTTTTTTTGCTCGTTTCGAAAAGAAGTGTCGTGAGTATGACTGGCCGGAGGTTAAATGGGCAGCATTAGTTTCATCACGTCTAGTGGGTAAGGGGTTGAAAGCCTACGATGCACTGTCACTGGACGAGAGTGTCGTGTATGGACTGGTGAAGGAGGCTGTGCTCCGGGCCTACGAACTGCAACCCGAAACTTATAGATTGAAGTTCCGTGGCGTGAATAAGAAGAGCGACGTCAGTTTTATGGAGCACGCACGGGACTTAACAGATGCATGTAATAACTGGTTTCGGTCCGAGCACGCAGAGTCGGCTGAGGAAATTAAACAACTTTTCTATCTGGAACAGTTTTACAAATGTACTGGAACCGATCTAACGCTGAACATTAAGGAAAAATGTCCCAAGACAGTAGAGGAGGCTGCCAAGATGGCAGACCTCAGATTATCATTGATTCGTGGTTGCGGTGCCGCTCAGAGGGCTGAGTCAGGGCAGAAGGGGCGCTATACCCCACCCACCAGAGTTTTCGATAATAACAAATCCTATGACACACATAACCACACTAAAAGCATTGCACCTAATAACACCTACAAACACAAGCCTCTCCCGTTTACTAAAGGTCAGGCCCCTTCTTCGCCCGCACAAGGGAAGAAGCCCATTGGGGATGTGAAATGTTACAAATGTCAGAAGCTAGGCCATTATTCACGTGAGTGCCCTAGTAACACTCCCTCTAAGCCGGTGTCATTGGTTCACAGTATCGGTGTGTCTCTGAAGGCTGCAGCAACTGCCCGGGGTAGATTGTCAGCAGCTGAGGCACACGCGGTAAAGAAGCGTACGGAAGGCTCGACACCTGTCCGGGACACTTTCTGTAGCCATCGGGGACACGGGTTTGTGAGCTGGGGGAGTGAACTACGGAGGGTTGACTTGCTGAGGGATACGGGGGCTTCGCAAACTTTGTTGAGGAACTTCACAGGGAAACCGATAAATGCGGCCAGAGTTGTTGTGGTGCAGGGTATAAATGCTACGAGGTCATACCCACTTGTGAGGTTGGAGTTGAGAGTGGGAGAGGTGTGCAGGGAGCTGGATGTAGGGATCGTTGAGTGTTTGCCAGTTGAGGGTGTCGACCTTCTTCTCGGCAACGACTTTGCGGTGCCCACTTCCGGGACTCCACCCTTAGTCGTTGCCGAGAGGGCGGCCGACGTGGATGGTGATTATCGGGAATGGGTTGGGAGGTGCCAACAGGATGAGATGGCCTGTGTGGTAACCCGATCTCGCTCTGCGGCTCCTGCACAGCCTAGCACTCAACCTCGGGGACAGTGGAGGAAGGATCAGGAGAAGGTTGCTAAGGGCAGGAAAAGGGACATTGATTCTGCTGCACTTCTCGGTGATTCGGTACTTGAACCTATAATAAACACAGGAGTTGACTCTGGCCCAGATATGGTGTGTAACAAGGCAGAGTTGGGTAAGACTTCGCGTGAGGCAAGAGCTGTAGCGAGAGCCACTAAGGCAGTAGAGCCTACTAGCCGGGGTAATGTCTTATTACAAAACCATCTTGATGCATTGACGCCCGGGGACATTAGTGAGCAGCAGCTGCAAGACGCTAGCCTAGCTCGTTATAGCAATGGTGCCATAGAGTTGGAGGAAGATGGGGATGCGAAGCCGGGAGATTTCTTTAGGCTCAACAGGATATTGTACCGCAGATTTCTAGACCCAAATCGAAGTGAGAGGGCGGTGCGAGGGTAGTAGACCAGGTGGTTGTTCCAAATAAGTATAGAGAGTCCTTATTGTGTCTGGCGCATGATGTGCCGGTGGCGGGTCATTTGGGGGTAACAAAAAATATTGGCGGCATTGGGCAGGTTTTTCTGGTGGCCTGGTGTCAAGGCTGATGTCTGTGCATGGGTGGCTGGGTGTGCGACCTGCCAGACAACGGGGAAGCCTAACCAGACAATCCCGAAGGCACCTTTGTTTCCCATACCTGTCACCGGGCCTCCGTTCAGCAAAGTTGTAGTAGATTTGGTTGGCCCTTTCCCGCCTACTAGTAGTGGCAATAAATTCCTGTTGACAATCATGGATGTGGCTACGAGATACCCGGACGCATACCCCATGAGAAACGGCTCGGCAAAGGCAGTTGTTAGAAACTTATTATTGTTCTGTTCCCGTTATGGATTTCCACGTGAGGTGCAGTCAGACCAGGGGAGCAATTTTACATCCAAATTGTTCAAGCAAACCCTTCAGTTGCACGGTATATGTTCTGTAGTGTCGTCAGCCTACCATCCCGAGAGTCAGGGAGTCTTGGAGCGGTGGCACTCGACCCTGAAGAGTGTGCTACGCTGTTACTGTGCAGAACATGACACTGATTGGGATTTGGGTCTGCCGTATGTTCTGTTCGCTGCACGTGAAGTCCCAGGAGAGAGCCTGGGGTTCAGTCCAAATCAACTAGTCTTTGGCCATAATGTGAGAGGACCTTTAAGTATGGTGAAAGAGATCTGGGAGGGCGAAGAGAAGCCGGGGGCTGTACTTAAATATGTCCTTGAGAGCCGGGAGAGACTTATAGGTTGCATGGCAGCGGCAGGTAATAACTTGGTTAATGCACAGGCGGTCATGAAGCACCAGTATGACGCCAAGGTGAAGCTTCGGGAGTTTTCGGTGGGTCAGGAGGTAATGTTGCTTTTACCTTTGCCTGGACACCCACTTTCTGCCAAGTTCATTGGGCCGTATGTGGTGGCTAAGAAACTGTCCGACCTTGATTATCTCGTTGCAACACCTGACCGTAGGAAAAAACATCAGTTATGTCATGTTAACCTCCTGAAAGAGTATGTGAGACGCCCCTCAGAGCCCCTCACTGTCCCTGTGCTGGCCTGCAGCGGCCAGGGTGGAGAAGGAGGTGGGGACAGTCATGCTGCTGAGGAGGATAGCTGGGACTGTGTCATTTCCGCGGAACAGTGGGCGGGGAATACTGAACAAGAGGCTAGGCAAGCTGTAAGTCACCTGCCTGAGCACCAGGGTGCTGCTGTCCTAGGCCTGTTCAGGTCATACCCCTCTGTTTTCGCCGAACACCCAGGTCTCACTACTCGGGTAACGCACGACGTGGACGTCGGTGATAATGTGCCCTTCAAGTCAGTGCCCTACCGTGTGCCCCCGGTAAAGTTGCCAGCTTTACGGGAGGAGTTAAAGTACATGGTTGAGAGAGGGATGATCACTGAAGGTTATGTGAAGTGGACATCACCCGTCACGTTGCAGCCAAAACCTGATGGCAAGGTGCGGTTCTGCATAGATTTTCGTAGGCTAAATGGCTTGACCACTACCAACCCTTACCCTTTGCCTCGAGTTGACGACAGCGTGGACAAGATAGGGAATGCAAAGTACCTTACTAAAATTTATCTTGTAAAAGGCTACTGGCAAGTACCCCTGTCGGACCGAGCTAAGCAAGTTTGTGGTTTTGTGGTAGATGGCAAGACCTACCAATGTAACGTAATGCCTTATGGGCTTAAGAACGCACCTGCCACGTTTCAGAACCTGATGAACGATATTTGTGACGAAATCCCTAACTGCACGGTCTACCTTGATGACGTGATAGTATATGATGACGATTTTGAAAATCACCTAAGGCACTTAGAGACCCTGTTTGGGAAGTTGCACGATGCTGGGCTGGTGGTGAACCTGAGGAAGTGCGAGTTTGTAAAGGCTACTGTGCAGTATCTTGGCTTTGTGGTCGGGTTAGGCCGGGTGTGCCCCCCCCCCTGAGCAAGATACAGGCTATCAATATGTTTCCCAGGCCCACCACTAAGCGCCAGGTCATGCGGTTCCTAGGTATGATAGGCTATTATAGGCGCTTCATCCGGGGATACTCTACTGTCTTAGCATCGTTAACTGATCTACTGTCGAAGTCAGTGAAGTTCTGTTGGGCTGCGGAGTGTCAGAGGGCTTTCGACCTAGTCAAGCACCTGCTGTGTACACATCCGATTTTGAGGGCCCCAGACTTCTCCAGGAGTTTTCAGCTGGCGACTGATGCCAGCGGTGTGGGTGCCAGGGCAGTGTTACTGCAGACTGATTCCGAGGGCTTGGAACACCCAGTGAGCTTCTTTTCTCGCAAGTTTAATTCGGCACAAAGGAATTACTCGACTATAGAGAAGGAGCTTCTGGCTATCGTTTTGTCGCTCAAACATTTCGAAGTTTATGTTCCAGCCTACGGCCCGGTAGTGACGATTTATACGGACCATCATCCCTTGAAATTCCTAAATCAGTTTCACAATCGGAATATGCGGTTGACCAGGTGGTCCCTAATGCTCCAAGAGTATAATCTCAACATTCAGCATATTGCCGGGAGTGAGAACGTGATCGCAGATTGTCTATCAAGGGTTGATTATCCAAGATAGTCGTGCACGGTGTGTGGGTTGAGCAGGAGTAAAATTAGGCTATCATTACGCCGTCCAAAAAGATTATAAAACAATAAAATAAACGAGAAAACTCTTTCTTTTTTTTTTAGTTTTGTAAGTCTTTATTGTTGTAGCATGATGCATGCGATATTGTGTTTTATGTATAATTCACACTTCAGTTGTTCTGCACCTTTTGCAATTAGTGGCAGCTAAGGGTAGCAGGTCGGTTGGTTGCCTGTCAGATTTTGATAATGCTTCTAAGGTCGATTATCTAAAATCTTGGGGGGGCTGTGACGCAACCCAGTGCTCTGCAACGCAACCTGATTGTACTCCTTGGTACTCGAATGTACCGCCCGTGATCTGGCTACCGTCAGCCGCTATGTATATTGAGTGTGACAACTTATAACTATGTTCTTTGTATCTCTGCAAAGGTCTCGTCATGTGCTAACCAGTGGTGGGTTTTGTTTTAAGCCATGTTGAGACCTTCCATTTAATATGTAGTATCAATAGAGAAGTTGATAGATAAGACAATGGGAGTTCAGAGAGAGAGAGTGAGTTAGGCTTCAGAGCAAGAGGGTAGCAACGCGCCACGCTGCCGGGGGGGTGGTTGCCAGACGTATGGACTGGTTGGCGGCCCTGCGCTTATAGCTAGGCGCGACAGGGTTGGTAGTCCATTGCTGCCTGCCTACGCTGCTTGGGCTGGGCCCATGTTGTCGTACAGCACATTGCCTGGAGGCTGGCTGCGTGTTCCATGACCAGGTTGCCTAGAACCTTTGAGATTCGAACATCCCTTGCCCTCTCTCCCAACTTCTCACGGTTGCACTCTTTCTCTCTGACGACATTACTCTCATTTCATTCTTCTCTCTATTTAAATGCATAACCTTCCCTTGAGGTCCTAAAGGAGTTTCAGCACTCACCTCTCGTATTACTCTTAGGACAAGCATATATTTACATGTATTAGATTTAAGGGGTTAATGTGAACAGCGATCTTCTTGATGAGGATACTTGGTGAACGTTCTACATGTTCACGAGTTATATGCCCCGCTCATCATCCCATTTGTGACTAGACTGGTGCCATGTGTAAGAGCCCGACCATGACCAGGAGTTGTCTGTAGAGGGACGAGGACTTAGCCTTGATTTGCATACCGAGCCAGGAGCGAGTGTAGCACCCGAGACTACAGCTCGCTCGTAGTGCCGGTATAGTAGAGTAACGTAATTTATCTGTCCTTGTGTTCTCTACAGTCTTTTCCTGGGTTCTCGCTTTCGGTGCTGGGACTCGTTGTTCCTGTGACTTGGCCTGCTAGCTAGAACACATGGGGATGATGAGTGGGATATATCTTTATTTTACTATGCATTGCAGCTCTCTTTAAGTATATGTATGTAACACTTTACAATACACATTACTCACACACAAGACAACACTATTAATACTTTCATGTATCAATTAACTGCACTGTCGTTTTGCTGCTGTGTCCGGAGTTCTGTTGCGTAGGGCGCATACGGACTCGGAGGGGAGACAGAGTGAGAGAAGCGAAGTAGCCTATGCGGTAGTAGGCTACCGGCGCAGTACTGTTGCCTGCAACCTTTTAGTTATTCCAAGTATAGATTCATTATTATAATAAGTGACTATTATTTATGTTCCTCCCATGTGTATTATTAGGTATCTACTGGATCATGAACATCTTGTATGCTACATGCTAGTGCATGTTAGTAGGGGACAGTTAATGTAGTGCACGCGCTTTCAAGTAGGCGTGTACATTTGTCATTTAGCATTTCACTGTCATACCTTTAGCCTGCTTCTATTGTACATTATTAGAGGCTTAATATTAACGTAGTTTCTTGAGTATTGCATTTCTTTAGTAATAACGTAACCTATAAATGTCGGAGGGAGTTTAGCCTCATAGCCTACCCCTGTTGTACACTTTCGCCAAGTTAAGGTACCTCGTTAACGTAGACGATAACTCTGTAGGGCGTTGGTGCTTTTGTTGTCTGGAGCATATAGTATTTGGGACTGGAATCGAGCGTGTCGTTGTCACTTAAGCCATTTCTGTCCTACGATCAAGAATCCCGAATATGTATTGCCGATCCAGCCGTAACAGTATATATATATTTTAGTTTTTTTCTTCTATATTCCAACTACTCCCTCTCGGGCATAGGCTGAGAGCCTGCACACTCAACCGCTGAACATGGTGAGGCCAGTGAGGTCTTGGTCCTGTCTAGGGAGTGAGACATGCAAAGTACTCCTGCTCGAAGCAACTCCATCTCTGAAGCTGCTCCGCCTCTGCGCTTCACCATCTCATTCCCCAGGCTCGGACCCTCACTCTCAGAACACCACCTATTGAGCAATTAACTCACTAGGCATTGCACCCCTGTAGCATATTTTTTAATATGGGAATATTCATACAATGCTTTTTAATCAGGGAACAATGAGAGTATTGGGGGGGGGGGGGGCATTTCGGTGTCCTGTATATATTATTTCATCTTATCTTCCAACCGTGAGCCACACTGTCTCTAGCTTTCTAGAAGTAACTTGAAGCCGAGGGCCGCCATGAGCCATGATGTAGTTGGAGATTTACCTATAATTATTATTTCGCCACCAAGAGTGCCACTGCCATTGGGTGCTTGCAGTGTTCCAATGCATCATGTACAGCCTACATGTGCCCGATCCTTTAAAACTATTCTCTCTCTCTCTCTCTCTCACTCTCTTTCTCACTTTTTCTCTATCTATCTATCTCTCTCTCCCTATAAAACAATCGACGCAATCAAAAGGAATCTAGACTTTCATTATGAGGAGGTTGGGGTAAAATTAGATTTAAAACAAAATAAAAAGTTAAGTATCAGTAGCAATTATTATTTTTCCAAATTCTAAATTTATTATACATTTCCTAGTAGAAATGTTCTCTTTCTAATGGGGGCCATTTTTACCAGCTGTATTTCATGCCAACCCAAGGTCGGAGGGAGTAGTGGGTTGGCCTTCTGATTTGCTATCCTTATCTTCCACATGGTAGCAATTTTGGTTAGAATTAAGTCCTGATTGCCTAGTAGGGACCGCAAGGTCTGTGCAGTCTGCGTATATATGTAACTCTGTGTAACTTTATATATCATTGGACTGGTAATCCAATGGTCCTGGGTTCGAATCCCGATGTATTAATGGGAAGATATTATTAGGATGTACATTCTGCTGTACCTAGTATCAGTACATTACCACAAAGCCCACCGAAACGCCCTCCAAAAATGCCCTCATTGTTCCCTCATTAAATAGCACTGTATGAATATTACAATGTTCACAATATGCTACAGGGGGGCGATGCCTAGTGAGTTAATTACTCAATAGGTGGCGTTCTGAGAGTGAGGGTCCAGGACTAAGGGGTTGAGGCAGTGAAGCACGAAGGCGGGGCATCTCCAGAGATGGGGCTGCTTCGAGCCGTGAGTGGAAAACGAAGCGCCGTTCATCTTGCGAAGGCAAGATGGCAAAGGCTGGTTGCAGCTCTAAGTGCTCCATATGTCTCACTCCGTAGACTGGAATGAGACCTCACAGGCTTAACCGTTGAATGTACAGCAGTTGAATGTACAGGCTCTCAGCCCATGCCCGAGGGGGAGTAAGTTGGAATATATAAATATATATAAAAATATAACATATTATATACAGTATATATATATTATATATATATATATATATATATATATATATATATATACAGTATATGTTGTAAAACTCGCTAGGAAAATTGAAACAATGGAACACCAAGCTTTCGTCTATTCTCTCGAGACATCTTCAGGGTAATAGCCTGTATTACCGTGAAGATGTCTTTAGAGAAAAGACGAAAGCTTGGTGTTCCATTGTTTCAATTTTCCTAGCGAGTTTTACTACATAATTTGATCACACGTATTTGTGATTTAACCTATATATATATATATATATATATATATGTATTTGTGATTTAACCTATATATATATTGTGTGTGTGTATGTGGGTTATAAACAAATCCCCTGCAAATGTTATACTTCATCTGACTAACTTTGGAGTTAGCCCAATGATAACTAACCACGCGATAAATCTGTTGTCTTGGCTACTATTTAACAAGGGTAATAAGTGTTAATGATATATTTCAGGAAACTAAAATAATAATTGTTATGCTTTTAATATATTTATATATAAATTCATTTTTAGATAGTTGATAGCGATTATGATGATCTATTTCCAGTCTGAAGGATTGTTGTATTTTGAGAAGAGGGGCACCCCAACCTGAGTTACAACAATTACTGAGCGGTGTAGAACAGCCCACACCACTATGACATGGTTAAGGTAGGGACGATCACTGGGGGGGAGTATATGGTGTAAAGGGAAGGAGAGAGAGAGAGAGAGAGAGAGAGAGAGAGAGAGAGAGAGAGAGAGAGAGAGAGAGAGAGAGAGAGAGAGTACGAGAAGATAAAAGGATGTAATTAGGAGGGGAAATGAGAATTCTAGAGAGGATGGATTCACTTTTTCTTGGTAGTTAAATTCATAATAGTGGTGATTTGGGTCACAATGTAAACTGTCGTCTCAGCCAAATATACGATGCTATGAACTCTCCCAAATAATGTTGCAAGCCAAGGAACACCTCTGTCCCCATCCCGCGCAACCCAGGAATCATCAAACCCTCCCCTTCCCTTTTTCCCTGTTTGCACACAAGATGGGAATTCTTGGGATGAGGTGAAATTACTCTGAACAGTTATGAATTTCAAGCAGTGGAATGGAGCCAACACGGCTGTAAGATACCGACCCTGAATATCGTTGATAGGGCCTGGTGAAATTTGTATAGTGTGAATGGCAGATCCTTATATCGACTGGGTAGGTCAGGCAATAATCAGATTACACAGGCTATGGTATTTAAGGTTTTTATTTATACATACGTGGTGAATGCAAGATATCCATATAAAATATGATAGTAATACTGTAGGCACCCGTGAAACCAAATCCAAAGGACTATTAGGGATAAACACTAATTGGCAAAGTTCAAGAACACCAAAACAACAATACATGGAATCAAGGAATTAACAATAAATAGGTATTTACAAAGTGCAACCCCAAGAAGGCAAGTGGAACATGAGTTTGATATATTTCTCAAGGGGGGTGTGGTAGTGGGTCATACAAATAAGAATGTGTGTAAGGCAGGTGTCGTGGGAGTCAAAATAATTAAATATTAACTTCTTTCAGGCGTAATCAAAGTTAAGTATTATGACCGCCAAAGAAGTTACGACAGAGTGTGGTTTGTTTATAATATTCATCTCAGGGTCTAAGAAGGGTCCCTGAAAGCCAGAGACTACTAGCTATTGCGTCCATCCAGGATTGATCCGGCCAGGTGTCGAGTGTAGGGCAATCGTCTCGCCTGGACTGTAGGTAATTATGTGGCTCCTTCTCTGGGCTGCTTTAGGGGACTGGTAGTGGTGAGGCAACTGAGTTGCTCAAGTCTCTGCCGATATAATCACGCATAACCTGAATGAGCTACTCAAATCGGAGGTCAATTGACTGCAACCAGAAGTCGACAGAGTTGCTCTTGCCGTTGCTGTAATTCTCAAGCAAAACCCGAGTGAGCTACTCAATTCGGCATTATTCGGGGATTTGGTAACTCTAACCAGGCGTGACAGATTTGTTCACGTCTGTGGCCAATATGCTCAGGCCTACCCATATGAGTTACTTAAAGTGGGAGTTATGTAACTATAACCAACAGGTGTGAAGGAGCTACTCATATCAATGCCGAAAATGTCAGGCGTGATCCGAATGAATTATTCAAATTGGAGGTTAGGGTGGCTCGTAACCAGAGTGACAGATTTGCTCATGTTGTGTGACCGAAATACTCAGGCTTTAACCTCACGTTTTAACCAGAAAGGGAGCGGTTTGCATTAAGCAGGTGAGCTAACATCCTAGTCAATCCCAATGAGGATATTAAAATGTGACTAGTTCTTGCTGGTTCTCCTGCTCTGGGCCAGAAGGTCTTGTTCCCGCTTCCCAGGGACCTTGGGGGTATGGTTTGGCCAGTTGCTCCTGTTTTCTTCTGAAGCCGGGGCAAAGTCAAGGTCATAGAGGATGGGGCTGGCATATCCGTCTCCATATAGCTTGAAGTTTTGAGGGCAGACTCCTTGATACTGGCAATATTGGGTATCTGGATTTCGTGTTTTGGCACAACATGCTGATAAAGGCCAAACAACTGTTGTGGGACCAATTAGCCGATTATGGGCAAGCAACCATTTTGAAACCAGCAAATGATTTGGGTCGAGAAGCCAGTTTGGGCCACTTTAGGTTGCAATGCATTTTGAGACACCTAGGGTGATTTGGGCCGCCCAGAGGGCTATTGGGCAAAGCGGCAATTTGGGCTAAGGGTCTGTTTGAGTTATGTTGCCATTGTGGGTTGCTGGCCAAGCAGTCATTTAGAACCATTTGGAGCCACAGCAGGCAGCAAGGGGGTATGTTTTTTATTGCAAGTCCGTTTTTGTCGTGAGGCCGATTTCGTTAATATCTGAACTGGGTTGAGCAGTCTAATAGGTCAAGAGGTTGATTCTCTGCCATCTCCGACCTTCCCTCTCCTCTCTCATGTAGACTTATTGAATCATGATAACATTATTGTTCAATAACAAAAAGAACAATAGGAAACATGAGCTGAGCGTCCATAAGTCTTCTGCTCATTTACACGATGGGTGAAATAAAAATGTATTGCGTTTTCGATATTTATACTACAGATTTACATAATTTACATGACATTGGTGTTTCCTGTCTTGTTATATGATTGCAGGACAAGGATATTGATCAGGAGAGACATATAATTTCCTTTGGTACAGACCACACATCAAACCTGTGTCTACTCTTTGAAGCTGATTCAAACATGTTAGTTTATAAGGGCTAACTGCGTCAATACAGTATATGAACCTTACTAATATCTATGAAGTTGACCTTGTTCTTGCAGGGATTGTGGATAGTGACTAATGACAACTCATGAATGTAGGGGATCTAAGCCCTAGGACAAGATCACGTAACTCATGGTTGGTGTAGGTTGATTGATCATTTTGAGAGCAACTTGGGATGGGAAGAGTGATAGCTTGGAGCTTTGCTCTAGGTAACCCGCAAGGATGACATAGGAAGGTTACATCATAGTTACCAGTACGAATCTAGCCTAACCTAAGGCAGCCAAGCCTAAATTGCTCTTTATTTTTGCATATATATACTGTATATCTCGGACAGTGAGACTGATATATATCATTTCAACCACTATCCCAACCTCTCTCTCTCTCTCCACCTACTGAGCCACCCCACTGAGTCAAGTGAATTTCAGGCCTCGTCAACTCGCCTCCTACCCCTCATATATATTTCAGCAGGTAAAGAAGATGGACCGGTGACGCTTGCCTTGCTACCGGCTCCCTTCTTTGTTCTTGTGGTGGGGTCTTTGGGGACGGTTATTAGAACGGAAGGAGGCGATGCATATATAAATTCAACATAACACAAATTGTTTCAAGTGTTAGATTGTATCGACAAAAATATATAATAAATACATGGCACTTGGGTTGTGGGAAGGTTGTTAGAACGGAAATAGTCTAAAAATAATAATACTAATATTTATTCAGTTAGCATTTTACAATATTGGTACCACATAATATATTACAAATATGACATGTACAGTACCAGCTTTGCATAATTCCAACTAAGGATAGCCCAATAAGGCCGTTAGGCGTATTTCCATTGGGGTCCTTGTGGGATTAGGTTAGCTGGGGAAAAAGGAGAGGATAAAAAATGTAGATACTTTAGAGACAGTATTTCTAGGGGGTTATATTAAGATACCTTACATTCTATAGTTGGACTCGTCAAACTATTTCAGTAATCCTTTCAGTTTATATTGCCTATCTCTTATGTCGTATTTAGTAGTAGACATAAGCTTGGTGCTCCCTTCTCGCAACTCGGTATAACATATTTTGTTAGAAGTGTTAGTATAAAACCAGAATTTATAACAAAGATAACAGGCTTAATAGAGATGGGTCGTTTTTCTGGGCCCATTTCTCCCTCGTGTTGAGCCCCATTAGTTTTCATATTTGAAGGCGTTCGGTCCGTTATTTTGGTGATTTTAACACCTTTCACCCCATTTCGTTGTCAATGTTCAGACGTTTCGTGTCATTTAGGTGTCGATTTTTTCCTGGCGAGTGATAGCAAGCCTGTAATTTTAAGAGAAATTTGGCTGGGACGTTTTTCGGTAGAAAAATGTAGGCTACAAATTCATCTTGAAGGGGGGTCTAAGGGGTGTTTTCTAAGCTTGATGGAGGTCTAGCGAGGAAACTAGAAAATATATGAATAAATGAATTAATAGAAACAAAAAAAACACTGTCCCCTTAAGCACTATTTGAGGAGGATCTCTCTCTCTCTCTCTCTCTCTCTCTCTCTCTCTTCTCTCTCTCTCTCTCTCTCTCTCTCTCTCTCTCTCTCTCTCTCTCCTTTGTTCTTGTGGTTGGGACTCTGGATTTGTGGGAGGGTTGTTAGAACGGAATGAGTCAGCAGATACTCTAACTTAATAGAACACAATTCATTATTAGTGTTAGTTTAATCTATGAACAAGTTACAGCATGGCTTTTGGGTTGTGGTAGGGTTGTTGAAACTGAAGGGGTCGACGTATATTAAAGCTCAATATAGCACAATTCGCTAGAAGTGTTGCTGTACAATACAACAATATTAAGCATATGGGCTTAAGGCGACATGGGCGTATTTATTTGCTTTTTGTTTTATCTTTTTATAATGTCTTAGTTTCCTCGCTAGACCTCCATCAAGCTGTAACAAACACCCCCTAGAACCCCTTTCAACATAAATTTGTACATTTTTCGGTAGAAAAATGTACCAGCCGAAGGCCGATTACTTTTAAAATTACAGGCTCGCTATCGCTCGCCAGGAAAAAATCGACACCTAAATGGCATGAAAGGTCTTAATATTGACAAAGAAATGGGGTATTTAGTCATAACATCGCCAAACTAACGAGTCGAACGTATTCAAATCTAAAAACCAATGGGATTATACACGACGGAGAAGGGGACCAGCAAAACGGCCCATCTCCCCTTAAGCACGCACTTGACGGGGTGTCCTCTCTTGCGGTTGGTGTTTTGGAAGGACCTCAAGCAATTAAGAGACCTTCAACTCCCTCATTTATCCCTTTAAACTCCCACAGGTCGTTGTTAACCTGCCAACAAACCGTTTAAACATAGCTAAAATAAGGCAACACAGACGTCACCGGTACGGAGAGGGTTAACGCAACATAATTCACCATAAGTCTCAGCATAAGATAAATAATAACAACAACATGGCTTTGGGATTTTGGAAGGGTTGTTGGAACGGAAGGAAATGATTCATAACAAAACTCAGCAACACAACTCGTTACAAGTGTTAGTGTAAACTCAAACAAATGAAAACTTGGGTATAAGTACCAATTGAGGAATAGCACTTTATTCAGGGGAGTTTATTGGGGGATATTATTATTATTATTATTATTATTATTATTATTATTATTATTATTATTTATTTATTTATTTGTTATTTTTTTTTTCTTCTTCTTAATATTATTAGTATTATTATTATTATTATTATTAGTAGTAGCAGTTTCCTCCCTAGACCTCAATCAACATTAAAACAACAAAACAAAACAAAACTTCGAGATTAATGTGTACATTTTTCGAAAGAAAAAAACCCTGCCAAAGGGTGGCTTTTCCTAAATTGCAGGCTTGCTAGTGCTCGCCAGGAGGAAACCGACACTTAAATGGCACGAAAGATATAAAAACTGACCAAGAAATGGGACGATAGGTCTGAAAATAGCCAAACTTATGGGGCGAACGTCTTAAAATTTCAAAGCAGATAGGGCTAAATATGAGGGAGATGGGGGTCCAGCAAAACAAACCCCTTAATAATGATTCCCGCACAGTACAATTACAGTAAAGCACGAGCACTACACGTTAAACCCATGGAGGAATATCATAGCTCCATGGTTAATCCCAAACAATATAATATAGCACTGTATATTATCTCGATGGCTACCATAACCACTCAACCACCATATTCGGATCACATCCACATGTTCAGCAATTTGAATCGGAGTCTGGCATTAACCCCTTCAATCAACTTGTATCGGAGTCTGGCATTAACCCCTTCAACCAGGTGACAACAACTTTTATCGGAGTCTGGCATTAACCCCTTCAATCAACTTGTATCGGAGTCTGGGATTAACCCCTTCAACCAGATGACGACAACTTGTATCGGAGTCTGGCATTAACCCCTTCAATCAGATGACGACAACTTGTATCGGAGTCTGGCATTAACCCCTTCAATCAACTTTTATCGGAGTCTGGCATTAACCCCTTCAACCAGATGACAACTTTTATCGGAGTCTGGCATTAACCCCTTCAATCAACTTGTATCAGAGTCTGGCATTAACCCCTTCAACCAGATGACGACAACTTGTATCGGAGTCTGGGATTAACCCCTTCAATCAGATGACGACAACTTGTATCGGAGTCTGGCATTAACCCCTTCAATCAACTTGTATCGGAGTCTGGCATTAGCCCCTTCAACCAGATGACGACAACTTGTATCGGAGTCTGGCATTAACCCCTTCAATTAACTTGTATCGGAGTCTGGCATTAACCCCTTCAACCAGATGACGACAACTTGTATCGGAGTCTGGCATTAACCCCTTCAATCAGATGACGACAACTTGTATCGGAGTTTGGCAATAAGGGGGAAAGGTTTATGTTTTGGTCGACTATTTCATATTAATATTAATATTTATTAATAACAATATATTATTATTTCAATATAAAAATAACAGTACAGAATAAATTACATTATAGAGGATTCCAGACTTGCCCATGTGACGCCGGCTTTATCCTCTCAGATCAATAGAGCAGACAGTTTTATAATTTGGGAAAAGTCAACCGGGAAATAGCTAATCACATTTTGGTTAATTAATTAATTTTGAGGGTTTTACTGGCTTTTGCCTTTTTAGAAAAATGCATATTTGTTTAACTTCCAGACTTAGAGAGACGCCTCTTCAGTCTCACTTGAAACTAAAGAACCGTCCTCCAGACCTCCTTTAAGCTAAATAGGTAATTGTTTTGGTAGACAAATGGCCAGGCCGAAGGCCAGTTTCCCCCAAATTGCAGGCTCGCTATTGCTCGCTCAGGAAATATCGACACCTTATTGGGTTGAAGCGTCATATAATCGCCAAAAAAAGAGGTGAAACGTCTTACAATCTCCAAACTACTGGAGTAAAACAGGGAATATCCATATAGACCCGCCCTTCACCCCATAGGGTTAAAGGGTGTTTGCCACAGCCTTCAGTATTGTTGGTTTAGTTATAGTGAAGAGACTGAAGTGGTTGGTTTATAGTGAAGAGACTGAAGTGGTTGGTTTATAGTGAAGAGACTGAAGTGGTTGGTTTATAGTGAAGAGACTGAAGTGGTTGGTTTATAGTGAAGAGACTGAAGTGGTTGGTTTATAGTGAAGAGACTGAAGTGGTTGGTTTATAGTGAAGAGACTGAAGTGGTTGGTTTATAGTGAAGAGACTGAAGTGGTTGGTTTATAGTGAAGAGACTGAAGTGGTTGGTTTTATAGTGAAGAGACTGAAGTGGTTGGTTTTATAGTGAAGAGACTGAAGTGGTTGGTTTTATAGTGAAGAGACTGAAGTGGTTGGTTTTATAGTGAAGAGACTGAAGTGGTTGGTTTTATAGTGAAGAGACTGAAGTGGTTGGTTTTATAGTGAAGAGACTGAAGTGGTTGGTTTTATAGTGAAGAGACTGAAGTGGTTGGTTTTATAGTGAAGAGACTGAAGTGGTTGGTTTTATAGTGAAGAGACTGAAGTGGTTGGTTTTATAGTGAAGAGACTGAAGTGGTTGGTTTATAGTGAAGAGACTGAAGTGGTTGGTTTATAGTGAAGAGACTGAAGTGGTTGTTTTTTGGTCTATTAATTAATTTTTTTTTTTTTTTTTTTTTAGTTTCCTCGCTAGAACTCCATCAGCCTGTAAACAAACACCCCCTAGACCCCCCTTCAAGTTAAATTTGTACATTTTTCGGTAGAAAAATGTCCTGGCCGAAGACTAGTTACTCTTAAAATTACAGGTACGCTATCGCTCCCCAGGAAAAGAAATCGACACCTTAATGGCACGATAGGTCTTAATATTGACAAAGAAATGGGACGAAAGGTCTTAAAATCGACAAACTAATGGGACAAACGTCTTAAAATCTCAAAACTAATGGGGATAGCATGTGGGAGAAAAGGGACCCAACAAACAAAAACGGCCCATCTCCCCTTTAAAAAATCCCTCAATGACGGTATGGTAACGTACACTCGCGCTAATAAGTGATGTTGCGGCACCAAGTATGTTTTGATCAATAATTGACAACTTGCGAGTTTCGTTCTATAAGGAAGTTGGACACGTAGGCATTGATATTTGGCAGAATCACCAGCGAAAAATGGTTTTAGTACATTTGTAAATGCACAAAACCCAATGCAACATCATTTCTATCCATGAGAAACATACATTATTACTGCATATCTGCTTAACCCTCCTGGCCCGGGCAGGCTCTCAAAATGACAGTGTGGGCTACACGGGCGATCTGGCCGAAAAAAGTCTAGGCCTAGGCTACCGTATTTTTGTTTAGTTTAACTGCTAGAAATTTCCCACGCATCTATAAATGTAGTGCGGTTTCCAATCTGTAGACTGGCATTGAGTAGAGCTCTCTATGTCAACTGGTTCAGTTGTGATGACGATTTCAGTGGAGAGCACTTGCAGGCGATGTTAGCAATATGACGATCTTTTCACTACTGAAACAACGACATACAGACATACATTAACAAACGAGTCTTCTCTTTCTTGTTTTCGGAGGTGCGGTGACGTAACGATCGGCTTTGTTTACATGCATCGGACGCACGGCGTTCAGACCAAGCTGAATAGGCTTTCAAGCTTACAGATTTTAAAATGACAACCGGGCACCTGCCCTTCATTCGTGGTGTCATTTTAAAATGACAACCGGGCCAGGAGGGTTAATATCGAAGTTTACGGCTCCAACTTCCTTATAGACCGAAACTCGGAAGTGATTAATTGGTGTCAGCACTATCTAAGCTTCATTTCTCCACATCGAGTGAAATAGAAAAGCATGTTCCTACACTTACCCACCCTATTCAACATCTGACAGACATTAATGCAGCACAGAGCAAGCCAAACGTAATGACAGCTGGGACATTACTTATTAGCGGGACCATACATTATACAGAACATGCCGTGTAAGAATAATGGGCCACATTCTAGCACACCAACCTGACACAGCAGACGTCTCCAAGATTCATAGGGTAATTTCAGGATTCACAAGAGTTGTACAGGCTGTTGAATAGCCTAGCACAGGGAATTTAATCCACACACACAAACACATATACAGTATATATATATATATATATATATATATATATATATATATATATATATATATATATATATATATATATATATATATATAAATATATATGTTATATACACTCACACACATACTGTATTTATATATTTATATACTGTATATACTGACTATATATATATATATATATATATATATATGTATGCGTGTGTTTACATGTGTATTATAGGATGGCATGATTAAATACTCCTATCTCTGAGCTTGGAAGCACCAGCACAAGGAAACCTGCAAGGGGACCAAATTACCAGAAAGACGGAATGAAAGCGTGAACAAACCAAAGCAAATCAGGGACCTCGATGAAGAAGGATGGACAATACACAGTTAGCTGTGTTGAGCCTATTAGGGATACTTTAAAGCCTTTGTTACCATCAGGGGTATTTAGAAACCTTTAGTTTAGTTACTTCAACCTCTGCAGTTGTCTTTGAGTTAGCTGTGTTGAGCCTATTAGGGATACTTTAAAGCCTTTGTTACCATCAGGGGTATTTAGAAACCTTTAGTTTAGTTACTTTAACCTCTGCAGTTGTCTTTGAGTTAGCTGAGTTGAGCCTATTAGGGATACATTAAAGCCTTTGTTACCATCAGGGGTATTTATAAACCTTTAGTTTAGTTACTTCAACCTCTGCAGTTGTCTTTGAGTTAGCTGTGTTGAGCCTATTAGGGATACTTTAAAGCCTTTGTTACCATCAGGGGTATTTAGAAACCTTTAGTTTAGTTACTTCAACCTCTGCAGTTGTCTTTGAGTTAGCTGTGTTGAGCCTATTGGGGATACTTTAAAGCCTTTGTTACCATCAGGGGTATTTAGAAACCTTTAGTTTAGTTACTTCAACCTCTGCAGTTGTCTTTGAGTTAGCTGTGTTGAGCCTATTGGGGATACTTTAAAGCCTTTGTTACCATCAGGGGTATTTAGAAACCTTTAGTTTAGTTACTTCAACCTCTGCAGTTGTCTTTGAGTTAGCTGTGTTGAGCCTATTGGGGATACTTTAAAGCCTTTGTTACCATCAGGGGTATTTAGAAACCTTTAGTTTAGTTACTTCAACCTCTGCAGTTGTCTTTGAGTTAGCTGTGTTGAGCCTATTGGGGATACTTTAAAGCCTTTGTTACCATCAGGGGTATTTATAAACCTTTAGTTTAGTTACTTCAACCTCTGCAGTTGTCTTTGAGTTAGCTGTGTTGAGCCTATTAGGGATACTTAAAGCCTTTGTTACCATCAGGGGTATTTAGAAACCTTTAGTTTAGTTACTTGAACCTCTGCAGTTGTCTTTGAGTTAGCTGTGTTGAGCCTATTAGGGATACTTTAAAGCCTTTGTTACCATCAGGGGTATTTAGAAACCTTTAGTTTAGTTACTTCAACCTCTGCAGTTGTCTTTGAGTTAGCTGTGTTGAGCCTATTGGGGATACTTTAAAGCCTTTGTTACCATCAGGGGTATTTATAAACCTTTAGTTTAGTTACTTCAACCTCTGCAGTTGTCTTTGAGTTAGCTGTGTTGAGCCTATTGGGGATACTTTAAAGCCTTTGTTACCATCAGGGGTATTTAGAAACCTTTAGTTTAGTTACTTCAACCTCTGCAGTTGTCTTTGAGTTAGCTGTGTTGAGCCTATTGGGGATACTTTAAAGCCTTTGTTACCATCAGGGGTATTTAGAAACCTTTAGTTTAGTTACTTCAACCTCTGCAGTTGTCTTTGAGTTAGCTGTGTTGAGCCTATTGGGGATACTTTAAAGCCTTTGTTACCATCAGGGGTATTTAGAAACCTTTAGTTTAGTTACTTCAACCTCTGCAGTTGTCTTTGAGTTAGCTGTGTTGAGCCTATTGGGGATACTTTAAAGCTTTTGTTACCATCAGGGGTATTTAGAAACCTTTAGTTTAGTTACTTCAACCTCTCTCTCAGGTTACATGCATTGGCTGATAGTAGTAGTGATGATGGTCATAATAGTAGTGATGATGGTGACATTAGTAATGGTGATTGTAAGATGATGGTGACAGTATTAGTGATGTTGGTAAGTAGTAGTGATGATGGTGAAAGTTGTAGTGATGATTATAATAGTAGTAATAATAAATAATAATAAATAAATAAATAATATATAATAATAAAAGATTGCATGGATAAGAGATTATAAGAGATCAATGACTCGGTCTTGATAAGAGATCAACGACTCGGTCTTGATCAATGCGATACTGTGTCTTTTCAATCACTGGATGAAGGGGGGAGGGAGACGGGCGGGGCTTTTTGTTGATAAGTTATCTCTGCTTCTAACTTGGTTGCTTCAGCTTTCAATTTAGCTGTCATTCTCACTCTTGCATAAGAACAAGGCTAGCACCGCAATGAGAAACAAGCCGAAGGTAACCGAAAAAATATAAATCCACAAGGCACTGAAATATCTCTCCTGTCGCTCACATGAGAGAATTGTTTCATTCCCTACTTTATACTCCCAATGTGAGTATTTAATACCTTAGTTTGGGCCCAAAATGCCGTTATCGTCGGCTAGGACGGGATCTGTTTGTACGTAGCGTTGTTCGCAGGGGTATCGGTCGTATTCGTGCAGTAAAAGTATATACGACAGAAGGTTAAAGAGGCAAAACAGTATGAAAGCCAGAAATGAGTAAACTAGCGGTTTCCATCTGAATTTCTTTTCACTGTCATCCTTATCTTTTTTTACATCATCTACCTCTCTGTCAGCCATTGTATCGGGAGACGGAAGGGGAGGGGAGACCTGGGCTGGTGTTTGAATGCATGGGGGCGTTGGAGGAGATAGTGAAGGTGTAGTGGTGGGAGATAGAAGGGGAGGGGAGCACAGGGATGGTTTTTCAGAGCTTGGGGGCTTTGGAGGAGGAAGTGAAGGTGGAGGAGGAGTGCGAGATGGAAGGTGAGGGGGTGTTGAGGAGATGTAATTGTTATCACTCAAGGAAGGGGAGAGGGGAACAGGGGTGGTGTTTGAGGGCGTGGGGGCGTTGAAGACGGACGGTGAGGGGGTGTTGGAGGACATCGTCTTGGATGAGGGCGTTGGGGTTGAAAGTGAGCTCATGTTTTGGGGATTTTGAAAATTCTATTGGGAATTTATCTTTGCTAAAAGTATATGGGAAACTGATGGGAATGTCTTGCTGCTATTAATTAGTTTATAATGAGGATATTAAATAAAGTTCCATTAGTTTGGAAAATTTAGGTACTGTATATCCACTGGGTCTTCTCCTGGGTGACCTGGATGTGTGAGAGTTTGTGTTTTTTATCTGTGTTTATTTTTTGTTTTATGATGTTTTTGTGTTTTCCCTGTTCTTGCTCTGTCTTGAGTCGGCTACCCCCAAAATGGGGATTGGGCCTGAGCATATAGATAGATAGATAGATAGATAGATAGATATCCACTTTAGTGGGCTAGACATGAGGGAGAAGGAGGCTGGTCTTTTTTTACGGTACACCACCCAGGCTCCGAAAGTCAATTCCTGGGCAAATGTTTCACTATCAAGACTTCCCCTTTCTCCCTCGTTCTCGCTCTCGCTCGCCAGGAAAAAATCGACACCTTAACGGCACAAAAGGTCTTAAAATTGACAGAAATGGGGCAAAATGTCTTAAAATATCTAAACTACTAGGGCGAAGGTCTTAAAATCTCAAAAGCAATGGGGCTAAACATGAGGGAGAAAGAGGTCCAGAAAAAAATCCCTTAAGTGGAAACCTCCCCTTAACTAACTGTCTTGATGGTGCAATGGTTAGCTAGAGTGTTTATGATCTGCGTGTGGTGACCCAGGTTCGAATCCCGGGAGGATCACATGCTTTCATTAATTTCATTTCATTGTTTGGTAGTACAATTAATACATTATATAAGGGCAGATCTCCACTTGAGGGATTTTTTTCGGGACCCCTTTCTCCCTCATGTTTAGCCCAATTGCTTTTGATATTTTAAGACGTTCGCCCCATAATTAAGAATTTTCGCCCCATCTCTGTCAATTTTAAGACCTTTCATGCAATTTAGGTGTCGATTTTTTCCTGGCGAGCGATAGCGAGCCTGTAATTTAAGAGGAAACGGCCTTTGGCTGGGAAATTTTTCTACCGAAAAATGTACACATTAATCTTGAAAGAGGGCCTAGGCCCTAGAGGGTGTAATTTTAAGCTTGATGGAGGTCTAGGGAGCAAACTAAATACCTCCCCTTGACCTAGTTCTAATTAAACCTAAATTCTTGTGTCCTTTAACCTTTAAATATATAACCTTTCCATAAGTGTCTCGGCTGCCACCAGGAAATGACTTTAAGCTAACATCATAACATTATCATAACTAAATCCACATATTGAAAAACAGTGTGACGCATGTCGAGTATGAGCATGCTGTACAGAACGCCCAGTCAGGCCCCACTCTCGCTAGGATCGTCAGGGCAGGAACTTTGGCTGTAGTCTGTGTAGAGTTTCCTAACTCAGTTTATGTGAACCGTTGTACTATAAGTATTATCATTATGTATTTTGTTTTCTTCTAAGTCAACGAGTTCTATTTTATATCATTAGATATAAGTATTGTGTGTGGGACTTATATGTAATGATGAGAGGAGAGAGAGAGAGATATTACGTAACGGGGACCAGTGAGTGCGCCACGCGGGCAGATAGGCCTAATTCCCTCCTCCCTCCTCCCTTCCTCCCTTTCAGCGCGTGGGAAGTTCTTTGTCGATCCCAGATTGAGAGAGAATATGACGTAATGATTGCTAGTGGGCGGTCCTTAGTAGTTGGTGATATGCTCACTAGAGGGCCGAGTATAAAAAGGGAAGTCTAGCCGCATTGTCCCTTAGAACTCATCAGGCAAAGCGACCTCTCATATCCCTTGCAACTATCCATATTCTTCCGACTGATGTGAACTTTCTCTACTCTCTGAACAGCCTATCTTCTTCTCTTCTCGTCCCTGTTTAACCTCCATGACCCCTTTGGTGCAGATTTAGTCAGCCAAAGTATTATCGCTTGAGTTCTCACGAGATAAGTGCCTGTTAGATAGCCTATTTTTGGAAGGGTTAACTAGAATAGGATTGATTGATGTTTGTTGCACTCGTATATGCATTTCCCTGTGTGCGATTATTCATGTTCCTGTTTTCTGCTGGTTTAGGCAATGCTAGACTGGGATAGGGTTTCTGAGTTGTGATTTCCTATGAGTACTAGGTTGCGGTTGAACCAGTACAATTGCAACGGAGACGTGGAACGCCTAGGTGGTCTTTCTGACTGTGTACCGTGGGAGTTTAGCACTGTGTTGCGAGTGAGGGCTTTTGCCTATGCCACCCAACACTGTGTTATCTCATTTGCTTGACTTTGAGAGGATCGCCAGGAGAGAACCAGATACTAGTGATCTGGATCTCTCAAGAGAGCATCCCGTCAATTACCGTAATTTGGCCGCACAGTCTTAAGGACCTCGCTAGGCTACGAGCCGCTTGCTCAGCCATTGTCTCTTAACCTTAGATATCCCAGCTAGACTTTGCTCGACCAGCAGATACAGCATAGTATTGAAGCTTCTCTTTATGTATATTATTGTTTAAGCACTATTGATTTCATGTGTGGCACGCTTAGCTACTTCAGAGATTAGTGGCCCACGAGCACAATCTTAGTAGGCTATTGCCAGTGCATTGTCGGAGTACTTCTTCTTAATGTTTGCCATATCCTATTGCTTATTCTTATAATTCTTCTTATGTCAATTTAAAGCCTTTAATTACCAGTGAGTTATTCATTAAATTGCTGTTCAAAATCCGATACTTACTTCTTATGAGTATTCGAGAAGCATCTAACTTATCAGAAGATTCCTTGCTTGATGCTCGAGGACTATTGTTTAACGTAACGTAATAGTGCCGATCCGAAGTAGAGGGTGGAGGACTTCTTAAGTTCTTAGTTCAAGGGTGGATTACTTCGGCTTCGGCCAACACTATTCTTTAGTGTTGTAGTACTTTCTTCTTTGTTTGATTGTTGACCAGACTAGATAACTCCCGTCTTGTTATTAGTCTGTTGTGTGAAACGCTAGTACCGAGTTCTTGTATACCCCGTTATAGCAGATAGAACTCTGGAGGGTAGTGGCGTTTTTTGTTCGGCTGGCAGTACTCTGGGGTTGGGATCGTGTGTTTCCGTTGTGGCAGCGAGCCATACTCGAGTCCTGTGTAAGAGCCCTAGTGTACCCGAGTGCCCGGTCGTAACAAATGGCGACCTTGCTTAGGATTTTGTGAACAGTATAATTTTTTGCAGAGTTGTACAACATTTGTTTGTTCGTACTTTAGCGTACATATTGAAGAATATTTTTTTTTGTAAGGCAATTAGGAGAGCATTTAAGAGACTCCAGTTAATTTAGTAATTAGTGCTTGCATAAGGGAGTTTAACACTTTTGTCTCGAGAATTTTTTGGTGAACTTCAGTATGTCGTGCCCTAGTACTGACGAGGAGCGAGAGATGCTAAGTGAGGAGGTGCCGTTAGTAACTAGTGAGGAGGATGCTAGACTTTTTGTGAGTAAGCAGTACCATGTGACGGAGGAGAGGCTGACTGGGGTGAATGTTTATGGCTTGCACCTGATAGCCAAGGTTTTGGGTCTATCCAATGTAGGAGGGATGTCCAAGGGGGAGCTGATTTCCTGGGTGTTGCGTGGGCGACATGGGGTTTCGGAGGAGAGGGCGTTTGGGGGGGTTCCTCCCCAGATCCCCTCTCACTCGACTCCCACAGTGCCGTCCACTCAGTTGCCGGAGGTTAGCACTCTCCCACAGAGGGATGAGCATTGGAAGATTGGAGTGCCCTCGGGCGGTGCGTATGGTGGTTCCCCAGTTCTTGCCCCCCCTCCTTCAGTAGTGGCAGCTCCCTCTTCCGGCCTGTCTCCTGAGATGATATTTAAAATCGAGCTTGCTAAAATGGAGAATGAGACCAGGAGGCGGGAGGATGAGACTAGGAAGCAGGAGATTGAGTCTAGGAAGCAGGAGAAGGAGATTGAGGCTGAGATTAGGAGGCACGAGGCTGAGCTTAGGTACGACTCAGAGAAATATTGTGCTCAAATAGATTTAGATAAGACTCGTGCAGAGTCGACAGGGATTCGGATGGGCCGTGAGGGCCAAGTAAGAGAACAGTCCTTGTCCCACTTAGTCAAATTGGTGCCGGCATTTAGTGAAACTGAAGTCACAGAATTTTTTAATCGTTTTGAGAAGAAGTGTAGGGAGCATAATTGGCCTGAAGAGAAGTGGGCAGCTCTAGTCTCCTCAAGACTTACGGGTAAGGGTCTGAAGGCTTATGATGCACTACCTTTAGAGTCTTGCATTGACTACCCAGAATTGAAGAGAGCTGTCCTACGGGCATACGAGTTGCAACCAGAAACATATCGATTGAAGTTTCGGGGTGTTACAAAGACTAGGGAGGCGACCTTTCTTGAACATGCCCGGGACTTAAAAGATGCACTTACAAACTGGACACGTTCTGAGAAAGCTGAGACGGCCGAACAGTTGACTGAGCTGTTTCTGCTCGAGCAGTTTTATAAGTGTACAGGTGCAGAAATGACTTTAACTATTAAAGAAAAGAATCCAAAAACTCTACAGGAGGCAGCTGAGATGGCTGATCTCCGGCTATCATTAATTCGTGGGTGCGGGTCTGCCCAGCGTAGTGAGGCAGGTAACAAGGGGCGTGACGCCCCCCCCCCCCGAGTTAGTAATATATCTTATGCAAACAAGTACAAGAGTTATGATACCAAGACTGACCCCAAGACTAGCACCGTCCCATTTAAGAAGGGGCCGGGCCCTTCCCAGTACCAAGGGAAGCCCAAAGGGGAGTTAGAGTGTTATCAATGTCATAAAAAGGGGCACTTTGCAAGAGTCTGTCCTAGCAAACCACCTACAGCAGCTGTGTCTTTGGCCTGCAACATTGGTGTGTCTCTGAAGCCTTCTGAGTTTGCCCGGGGCAGTTCGTCAGAGGCTGAGGCACAGCCAATGCAGAAGCACCTGGGAGGCTCGAACCCTGCTCAGGATGTTTTTTGCGACCATAGAGGACGGGGTTGCGTGATGTGGGCGGGGCGCAAGCATGGAGTAGAGGTCTTGCGTGATACAGGTGCTTCCCAGACTTTGATGAAAAACTTGACTGGCTACCCTATAAATGCGGCTCGGGTGGTGGTGGTGCAGGGTATTAATGCAACTCGGTCATACCCGCTGGTGCGGTTGGAGTTGGAGGTGGATGGTGTGGCACGTGAATTGGATGTTGGGATTGTGGAGAAACTGCCAGTGGAGGGCGTCGACCTTCTTCTCGGCAACGACTTTGCAATGCCCGCTTCTGAGGTTCTACCCTTAGTCGTTGCCGAGAGGCCGGCCGACGTGAGTAGGGAAGAGCGAGAGTGGGTCGAGCGGTGCCAGGCACAACCCATGGCGTGTGCTGTCACCCGAGCTCGGGCAGCTAAAGTGTCACAGCCTAGTCCTCCGTCTTCAGACCAGCAGAGGAACGATCAACAGGAGGAGGCTAAAGCTGGAGTTGGTTTTAAGAGTTTTGACTCGGCGGCTCTCCTGGGTGATTCAGTATTAGCACCATTACTTAGTTCTGGAGTAGCCCCTGGGCCTGTCATCGAGAGTGACGAGGCTGGGCATGACGAGTCTCCACGACAGCAACGTTATGAACATCGAGAGAGACAGAGGGAGCAGCTCAGTATCGGGGAGGGTCATGCATTGCTCCGGGAGCAGTTAGATCGCTTGGCACCCTCAGATATACGTCGGTTGCAGCTGGAGGACCCTGAGCTCCAAACGTGTGCTAATGGAGCTGTGGAGCTCGACGAGGACGGTGATGCACAGCCGGGAGATTTTTTTTATTTAGATGGCATCCTGTATCGGCGTTTTCAAGACCCTAACCGTAGCTGGAAGATGGGGTCCGGGGTAGTGGACCAGTTGATGGTGCCGCGGGAGTGCAGGGATAGCCTACTGAGTTTGGCGCATGACACACCGCTGGCAGGACATTTGGGGGTAAGAAAAACGGTGGCGGCTTTGGGGAAGTTGTTTTGGTGGCCGGGGATGAAGTCTCATGTGCAGTCCTGGATAAACTCATGTGATATTTGTCAACGGGTCGGGAAACCAAACCAAGTTATTCCTAAAGCTCCGTTGCACCCTATTCCTGTAATTGGGCCACCTTTTAGTAAGATTGTTGTTGACATGGTTGGTCCCCTCCCTCCCACAAAGGCT
The DNA here is from genome assembly GCA_037953745.1 of Lithodes maja. Taxonomy (NCBI): domain Eukaryota; kingdom Metazoa; phylum Arthropoda; class Malacostraca; order Decapoda; family Lithodidae; genus Lithodes; species Lithodes maja. The sequence goes on along the minus strand of JBAKBP010007224.1, from coordinate 39,539 downwards.
GGTAATAAATTTTTGTTAACCATCATGGATGTTGCCACTAGATACCCCGATGCATACCCCATGAAAAACGGCATGGCTAAGACGGTAGTCAGTAACTTGTTGTGGTACTTTTCAAGGTACGGGTACCCGGAGGAGATTCAGTCTGATCAGGGGTCCAATTTCACCTCCAATCTCTTTAAGCAAACAATGCAACAGCATGGAATACGGGCGGTGGTATCGTCAGCGTATCACCCTGAGAGCCAAGGGGTGCTTGAGCGGTGGCATGCCACCCTTAAAAGCATGCTCAGGTGTTATTGTGCTGATAACGGAAGAGATTGGGATCTTGGATTGCCGTATGTACTGTTTGCTGCTCGGGAAGTGCCTGGTGAGAGCCTGGGATTTAGTCCAAACGAGCTGATTTTTGGACACCGAGTCAGGGGCCCCCTTAATATGCTGCGGGAAATTTGGGAAGGAACTGTGCCGCCTTGTTCCTTGTTGAAGTATGTGTTTGAAAGCCGTGAGCGCATGCTTAAGAGTCTGGAGATGGCAGGTCGGAATTTAACAGGGTCACAAGCTTTAATGAAGGACAGGTATGATCGCAAAGTGAAGCTCCGGGAGTTCATTGTGGGACAGGAGGTGTTGATTTTGTTGCCTTTGGTGGGTAACCCCTTGTCGGCGAAGTATACTGGACCCTATAAAATTGTGGAGAAAATTTCGGACCTAGATTACCTTGTTGCCACTCCAGACAGGAGGAAGAAGAATCAGTTATGTCACGTGAACCTGATAAAAGAGTATGTGAGGCGCCCCTCTGAGCCTCTCACTGTCCCTGTGTTGGCTTGTTGCGGCCGTGGTGGAGAAGGAGAGGGGGACAGTCAAGCTTCAGAGGAGGATAGCTGGGATCACCATGTTTCAGCGGATCAGTGGGCGGGGAACTCGAGCCTAAGGGCTGACGAGGCTATAGCCCATTTGCCTGAGCCGCAATTTGAAGCTATCCGTCAGTTGCTCGGTTTATACCCCACTGTATTCGCTGAACATCCAGGCCTCACTACTCAGGCTATGCATGATGTTGACGTGGGGCACCATCTACCCTTTAAGTCAATCCCATACCGTGTGCCCCCCATAAAACTACCCGCTCTGAGGGATGAGTTGGAGTATATGCTCGGTAGAGGGTTGATAGAGAAAGGTACCGTTAAATGGACTTCCCCCGTAACACTGCAGCCTAAACCAGATGGCAAGGTACGCTTCTGTATTGATTTCCGTAGGCTAAACGGTTTGACTCCAACTAACCCATATCCTCTTCCTCGGGTTGATGATAGTGTTGATAAAATTGGTAATGCTCGGTTTTTGTCTAAAGTTGATTTAGTAAAAGGTTACTGGCAAGTACCTTTGTCCGAGCGCGCTAAAGAGGTATGTGGTTTTGTGGTGGACGGGAGTACTTACCGGTGTAATGTTATGCCCTACGGACTTAAGAATGCACCAGCAACGTTTCAGAACCTGATGAATGAAATTGTCAAGGACATTCCAAATTGCACCGTATACTTGGACGATGTAATCATTTATGATGACGACTTTGAGAGCCATTGTGAGCACCTGGAGACCTTGTTCCGGAAACTTAGTGAAGCAAGTCTGGTAGTAAATTTGGCAAAGTGTGACTTCGTAAAAGCCACTGTGCAGTACCTTGGGTTTGTAGTGGGAAGGGGACAGGTGTGCCCTCCTCAGAACAAGGTACAGGCTATCAATAAATTTCCGCACCCAACCACCAAGAAGCAGATCATGAGATTCTTGGGTATGATAGGCTACTACAGACGCTTTATAAAAGGTTACTCCACGGTGTTGGCACCTCTCACAGATTTGTTATCTAAAGACAAAAAGTTTTTGTGGGCGCCTGAGTGTGAAAAGGCTTTTAATTTAGTGAAGCATTTGCTGTGTACTCACCCGATACTCAGGGCCCCAGACTTTAACAGGCCTTTTCAGCTGGCAACAGATGCTAGTGGTGTAGGGGCTGGTGCCGTCTTGCTACAGACAGACAATGAAGGTGTGGAACACCCAGTAAGTTTCTTTTCTAAGAAGTTCAATGCTGCACAAAAGAACTATTCTACAATAGAAAAGGAATTACTGGCGATTGTGCTGTCACTCAGGCACTTCGAGGTGTATGTTCCAGCCTATGGCCCAGTCGTGGTTATCTACACTGATCATCACCCTTTGAGATTCCTAAATCAATTTCACAATCGCAATATGAGACTGACCCGGTGGTCATTGATGTTGCAGGAGTATAACCTGGACATCCGGCATATTGCGGGATGTGACAATGTGATTGCGGATTGTTTATCGAGGGTAGATGATCAGTCGTAGGCTATCACAGGTGTATGATCCCGAAGAGATTGACACACGGGTAGCCTCCTGCTTTGGTTTGAGTAGTATTTTGCGCTTGGTGCTTGTTGGCTCGCGGTTGTAGCCCAGCGTATTGGGTCGTAAAGCAGGATTGTTGAGCGTTTGGTATAGAAGAAAATAGGCTGCCCTTATAGTGCAGCCGGAAAAAAACATATTAAAATATAAAAATCATATAAAAACTCTTTCTTTTTGATATAGATAATTGTATAAGTTTGTCATAGCCTATAGTGTTTGAGTAGTCCACGAACTATCAAACGGCTGAGCTGCTGTAAGCTCGCTCTGGGAGCATGATATTATGTCTTTTACTATTGTTGGGAGGAGTTATGAAATGTGAATTTTTTTTTATAAGATGTGTTTTAGTGATAAACTCAGCGTTGTTTTAGTGCCATGCGGTCGCTGGGTGTGAGGGGTTTGATGGGGTTCTGTATATCAGATTTTAGCTCAGGGTTGAGCAAGTAAAATCTTGGGGGAGGTGTGACGCATGTCGAGTATGAGCATGCTGTACAGAACGCCCAGTCAGGCCCCACTCTCGCTAGGATCGTCAGGGCAGGAACTTTGGCTGTAGTCTGTGTAGAGTTTCCTAACTCAGTTTATGTGAACCGTTGTACTATAAGTATTATCATTATGTATTTTGTTTTCTTCTAAGTCAACGAGTTCTATTTTATATCATTAGATATAAGTATTGTGTGTGGGACTTATATGTAATGATGAGAGGAGAGAGAGAGAGATATTACGTAACGGGGACCAGTGAGTGCGCCACGCGGGCAGATAGGCCTAATTCCCTCCTCCCTCCTCCCTTCCTCCCTTTCAGCGCGTGGGAAGTTCTTTGTCGATCCCAGATTGAGAGAGAATATGACGTAATGATTGCTAGTGGGCGGTCCTTAGTAGTTGGTGATATGCTCACTAGAGGGCCGAGTATAAAAAGGGAAGTCTAGCCGCATTGTCCCTTAGAACTCATCAGGCAAAGCGACCTCTCATATCCCTTGCAACTATCCATATTCTTCCGACTGATGTGAACTTTCTCTACTCTCTGAACAGCCTATCTTCTTCTCTTCTCGTCCCTGTTTAACCTCCATGACCCCTTTGGTGCAGATTTAGTCAGCCAAAGTATTATCGCTTGAGTTCTCACGAGATAAGTGCCTGTTAGATAGCCTATTTTTGGAAGGGTTAACTAGAATAGGATTGATTGATGTTTGTTGCACTCGTATATGCATTTCCCTGTGTGCGATTATTCATGTTCCTGTTTTCTGCTGGTTTAGGCAATGCTAGACTGGGATAGGGTTTCTGAGTTGTGATTTCCTATGAGTACTAGGTTGCGGTTGAACCAGTACAATTGCAACGGAGACGTGGAACGCCTAGGTGGTCTTTCTGACTGTGTACCGTGGGAGTTTAGCACTGTGTTGCGAGTGAGGGCTTTTGCCTATGCCACCCAACACTGTGTTATCTCATTTGCTTGACTTTGAGAGGATCGCCAGGAGAGAACCAGATACTAGTGATCTGGATCTCTCAAGAGAGCATCCCGTCAATTACCGTAATTTGGCCGCACAGTCTTAAGGACCTCGCTAGGCTACGAGCCGCTTGCTCAGCCATTGTCTCTTAACCTTAGATATCCCAGCTAGACTTTGCTCGACCAGCAGATACAGCATAGTATTGAAGCTTCTCTTTATGTATATTATTGTTTAAGCACTATTGATTTCATGTGTGGCATGCTTAGCTACTTCAGAGATTAGTGGCCCACGAGCACAATCTTAGTAGGCTATTGCCAGTGCATTGTCGGAGTACTTCTTCTTAATGTTTGCCATATCCTATTGCTTATTCTTATAATTCTTCTTATGTCAATTTAAAGCCTTTAATTACCAGTGAGTTATTCATTAAATTGCTGTTCAAAATCCGATACTTACTTCTTATGAGTATTCGAGAAGCATCTAACTTATCAGAAGATTCCTTGCTTGATGCTCGAGGACTATTGTTTAACGTACCGTAATAGTGCCGATCCGAAGTAGAGGGTGGAGGACTTCTTAAGTTCTTAGTTCAAGGGTGGATTACTTCGGCTTCGGCCAACACTATTCTTTAGTGTTGTAGTACTTTCTTCTTTGTTTGATTGTTGACCAGACTAGATAACTCCCGTCTTGTTATTAGTCTGTTGTGTGAAACGCTAGTACCGAGTTCTTGTATACCCCGTTATAGCAGATAGAACTCTGGAGGGTAGTGGCGTTTTTTGTTCGGCTGGCAGTACTCTGGGGTTGGGATCGTGTGTTTCCGTTGTGGCAGCGAGCCATACTCGAGTCCTGTGTAAGAGCCCTAGTGTACCCGAGTGCCCGGTCGTAACAACAGCTATTCAATTATTCATTATAACATCATTCAATTATTAATCCTCTCCGACATATGACGCGATTTTGAGCCTATTGGGGATACTTTAAAGGCTTTGTTAACATCAGGGGTATTTAGAAACCTTTAGTTTAGTTACTTCAACCTCTGCAGTTGTCTTTGTGTTAGCTGTGTTGAGCCTATTGGGGATACTTTATAGCCTTTGTTACCATCAGGGGTATTTAGAAACATTTAGTTTAGTTACTTCAACCTCTGCAGTTGTCTTTGAGTTAGCTGTGTTGAGCCTATTGGGGATACTTTAAAGCCTTTGTTACCATCAGGGGTATTTAGAAACCTTTAGTTTAGTTACTTCAACCTCTGGAGTTGTCTTTGAGTTAGCTGTGTTGAGCCTATTAGGGATACTTTAAAGCCTTTGTTACCATCAGGGGTATTTATAAACCTTTAGTTTAGTTACTTCAACCTCTGCAGTTGTCTTTGAGTTAGCTGTGTTGAGCCTATTGGGGATACTTTAAAGCCTTTGTTACCATCAGGGGTATTTATAAACCTTTAGTTTAGTTACTTCAACCTCTTCAGTTGTCTTTGAGTTAGCCGTGTTGAGCCTATTGGGGATACTTTAAAGCCTTTGTTACCATCAGGGGTATTTATAAACCTTTAGTTTAGTTACTTCAACCTCTGCAGTTGTCTTTGAGATAGCTGTGTTGAGCCTATTGGGGATACTTTAAAGCCTTTGTTACCATCAGGAGTATTTATAAACCTTTAGTTTAGTTACTTCAACCTCTGCAGTTGTCTTTGAGTTAGCTGTGTTGAGCCTATTGGGGATACTTTAAAGCCTTTGTTACCATCAGGAGTATTTATAAACCTTTAGTTTAGTTACTTCAACCTCTGCAGTTGTCTTTGAGTTAGCTGTGTTGAGCCTATTGGGGATACTTTAAAGCCTTTGTTACCATCAGGGGTATTTAGAAACCTTTAGTTTAGTTACTTCAACCTCTGCAGTTGTGTTTGAGTTAGATGTGTTGAGCCTATTGGGGATACTTTAAAGCCTTTGTTACCATCAGGGGTATTTATAAACCTTTAGTTTAGTTACTTCAACCTCTGCAGTTGTCTTTGAGTTAGATGTTTTGAGCCTATTGGGGATACTTTAAAGCCTTTGTTACCATCAGGGGTATTTATAAACCTTTAGTTTAGTTACTTCAACCTCTGCAGTTGTCTTTGAGTTAGCTGTGTTGAGCCTATTGGGGATACTTTAAAGCCTTTGTTACCATCAGGGGTATTTAGAAACCTTTAGTTTAGTTACTTCAACCTCTGCAGTTGTGTTTGAGTTAGATGTGTTGAGCCTATTGGGGATACTTTAAAGCCTTTGTTACCATCAGGGGTATTTAGAAACCTTTAGTTTAGTTACTTCAACCTCTGCAGTTGTCTTTGAGTTAGATGTTTTGAGCCTATTGGGGATACTTTAAAGCCTTTGTTACCATCAGGGGTATTTAGAAACCTTTAGTTTAGTTACTTCAACCTCTGCAGTTGTCTTTGAGTTAGCTGTGTTGAGCCTATTGGGGATACTTTAAAGCCTTTGTTACCATCAGGGGTATTTAGAAACCTTTAGTTTAGTTACTTCAACCTCTGCAGTTGTCTTTGAGTTAGCTGTGTTGAGCCTATTGGGGATACTTTAAAACCTTTGTTACCATCAGGGGTATTTATAAACCTTTAGTTTAGTTACTTCAACCTCTGCAGTTGTCTTTGAGTTAGCTGTGTTGAGCCTATTGGGGATACTTTAAAGCCTTTGTTACCATCAGGGGTATTTATAAACCTTTAGTTTAGTTACTTCAACCTCTGCAGTTGTCTTTGAGTTAGCTGTGTTGAGCCTATTGGGGATACTTTAAAGCCTTTGTTACCATCAGGGGTATTTAGAAACCTTTAGTTTAGTTACTTCAACCTCTGCAGTTGTCTTTGAGTTAGATGTGTTGAGCCTATTGGGGATACTTTAAAGCCTTTGTTACCATCAGGGGTATTTAGAAACCTTTAGTTTAGTTACTTCAACCTCTGCAGTTGTCTTTGAGTTAGCTGTGTTGAGCCTATTGGGGATACTTTAAAGCCTTTGTTACCATCAGGGGTATTTAGAAACCTTTAGTTTAGTTACTTCAACCTCTGCAGTTGTCTTTGAGTTAGCTGTGGGCAGAAAACTAATATTGGAGAGGTAATTATAAGAGTGAGAGAACTCTTATTTATTATTGCTAATCTGGCAACCTCTGCGTCATATGGTCGTGAGAGGGTTAATAGCGCACTACCCGCCCCGCCATTACAAGACAAGCTATGCTACTGAAAACCACCAATTATTTACAATCTGCAATGCTATCTTGCCAACGTTATCTTGCAGCCATTTTGTTGCAATCTCGTCGTACGATTCAGGGGAGATTTCTATTTGAGGGACTTTTTTCTTGTTGACCCCTTTCCCCCTCATGTCTAGCCCCATTGCTTTTGATATTTTAAGACGTTTGCTCCATTAGTTTGGTGATTTTAAGAATTTCCGCCCAATTCTGTCAATTTTAAGACCTTTCGTGCCATTTAGGTGTCGATTTTTTCCTGGCGAGCGATAGCGAGCCTGTAATTTAAGAGGAATCGGCCTTCGGCCGGGACATTTTTCTACCGAAAAATGTACAAATTTATCTTGAAAGGGGGGGGGGTGTAATTTCAAGCTTGATGGAAGTCTAGGAAACGCACTAAAAACCTCCCCTTAATGTGTTTTGTTGCGATAAGGATCTAGGTCTTTAGGATCTAGGTCTTAGTACTCGCTATGTTGCAAGTTAAGAGGAGGTTTTTAGTTTGGTCCCTAGATATCCTTCAAGCTTAAGATTGCACCCCGTTGAGCCCCTATCAAGATAAATTTGTACATTTTTCGGTAGAAAAATGTCCCGGCTGAAAGCCGGTTCCTCTTAAATTACAGGCTCGCTATCGCTCGCCAGGAAAAAATCGACCCCTAAAATGGCAGGAAAGGTCTTAAAATTGACAGAAATGGAGCGAAGTTCATAAAATCGCCAAAAAAATGGGGCTAAAGATGAGGGAGAAGGTGGTCTAGAAAAGCACCATGTCTCCCCTTAAAATAAAAACTGAAGGGGTTAAGGTCACTATGACGTCATCGTACTGAAGGGGTTAAGGTCAATATTACGTCATCGTACTGAAGGGGTTAAGGTCACTGACGTCATCGTACTGAAGGGGTTAAGGTCAATATTACGTCATCGTACTGAAGGGGTTAAGGTCAATATGACGTCATCGTACTGAAGGGGTTAAGGTCAATATTCGCGTAAATCGTAAAACAGATATTGCGATTAAAGTGATGAAGAAATTAGCATATATCTATATACATATATATATATATATATATATATATATATATATATATATATATATATATATATATACTGTATATATAAATATAATATATTTACCCATTAAAACAATAAACATTTTATCCATTACATTTAGGAAAACTCATATCAAGGCGCTAAAAACGTTTCATTCATAATTTGATAACACGGTAGAATTGGTAGGGAAACGTTTTAAGTTTCCACACTCTATTTTGACCTAGTCTTGTTTTCTAAGAATATATTTATTATTATTTAGTATTATATAAACTACTACTAGGAATATTTATAATAATAATAATAATAATAATAATAATAATAATAATAATAACAAGCTTCACACACTTATTGGATATAAATTTCTTTTTAATAAATATATTAATGACACACAATATATATATATATATATATATATATATATATATATATATATATATATATATATATATATATATATAACCTCTATATCATTGTGCGGAAAAACGTTTCAGTCCTATTTGATAACATGTCCGGATTGTTAATCAAACGTTTGTCACCGCTGTTATATAATATTATCTCCCAATACACGCGTCATATGTTGTAAAATTACACATTGTACTTAAGATAATATATATATATATATATATATATATATATATATATATATATATATATATAATATTATATATATATATATATATATATATATATATATATATTTTTTTTTTTTTTTTTTTTTTTTTTTTTTTTTTTAATACTTACGAGGTTGAAAAAAATGGCAATTTCTGCGTTGGAAATTTTATTATTCAAAGTTTCCAGGTCTCTGATGAGTTTTCGCTGGGTGGCAGGAAGTTGATGAAGGAGATGAGCAATATTCATGGTGGTACAGGGTTACATAAATGTAAATGATGATACAGGATATACGACGCGTTTCACTGGACAACCAGCATTATCAAGCATTACCGTACCGCATTATCAACCGTACCGTATTATCAACCGCATTATCAACTTGATAATGCGGTATAATACGATAATACGGCCACCATGAATATTGCTAGCCCCATTCATCAACTTCTTGCCACCCAGCGAAAACTCATCAGAGACCTGGAAACTTTGAATAATAAAATTTCCAACGCATTTCTTTCAACCTCGTATGTATTTAAGAAAATGTATTACCTGGCTTTACTAACATATATATATATATATATATATATATATATATATATATATATATAGCTTTTACCGTTAATTTTACACATATAGGATCCGTTAAGGGGAGGTATTTAGTTTGTTCCCTAGACTTCCATCAAGCTTAAAATTACACCCCCTAGACCCCTTTTCAAGATAAATGTGTACATTTTTCGGTAGAAAAATGTCTCGGCCAAAGGCCGGTACCTCTTAAAATACAGGCTCGCTATCGCTCGCCAGGGAAAAGTCACCTAAATGGCAAGAAAAGTCTTAAAATTGACAGATATGGGGCGACAGTTCTTAAAATCGCCAAACTAATGGGGCGAACATCTTAAAATATCAAAAGCAATGGCGCTAAACATGAGGGAGAAAGGGGTCAAGAAAAAAAATCCCTCAAGTGGAGATCTCCCCTCAAAAGGTCAGAATACCAACTTTGGCGCCAAAACCGAAATCGTTTGTTTACATCCGTAGTTGCCCGATGCTGGCGCTAGGTGGCAGCACTGGTCGGGTACCTCTTACCATATTAATATATTGTCTAGGTCCAATTGTGGTGGTTATCTGTATATATTTGTATCTATTATAAGGGGAGATTTCCACTTGAGGGATTTTTTTCTGGACTCCCTTTCTCCCTCATGTTTAGCCCCATTGATTTTGAGATTTTAAGACGTTCGCCCCCATTATTTTGACGATTTTAAGAACTTTCGCCCCATTTATGTCACTTTTAAGATTTGTCGTGCCATTTAGGTGTCGTTTTTTTCCTGGCGAGCGATAGCGAGCCTGTAATTTAAGGGGAGGTTTCCACTTGAGGGATTTTTTTCTTGACTCCTTTCTCCCTCATGTTTAGCCCCATTGCTTTTCTAATTTTAAGACGTTCGCCCCATTATTTTGACGATTTTAAGAACTTTCGACCCATTTCTGTCAATTTTAAGACCTTTCGTGCCATTTGGGTGTCGATTTTATCCTGGCGAGCGATAGCGAGCCTGTAATATAAGAGGAACCGGCTTTCAGCCGGGACATTTTTCTACCGAAAAATGTACAAATTTATCTTGAAAGGGGGTCTAGGGGGTGTAATTTCAAGCTTGATGGAAGTCTAGGAAACGCACTAAATACCTCCCCTTAACCCCTTCAGTACCGGGGACGTCCTTTTCATCATATTCTGGCAACTAATATACGAGTTTATTCAGCTCCGGAAGGACCTCTGGCGATAATGAGGCATCAAAGTATCGCTGGTACTGAGAGGGTTAATATATTTCAATGTTTCCTCGCTAGACCTCCATCAAACTTAGAAAACACCCCCTAGACGCCCCTTCAAGATAAATTTGTAAATTTTTCAGGAGAAAAATTTCCCGGCCGAGGGCCGGTTACTCTTAAAATTACAGGCTCGCTATCGCTCGCCAGGAAAAAATCGACACCTGGATAGTGATAAACGTCTTACAACAGATGCCTGAATGGGGCCGAATGGATACAAGCCAGGGAGAGATAGACAAGGAGAGAAAGAGAGAAAAAAACAAAACGATGACCCTCACCTTAAGGGCAGGTATTTACTTTGTTCCCTAGACCTCCATCAAGCTTAAAATTACACCCCCTTGAGTCCCTTTCAAGATATATTTGTACATTTTTCGGTAGAAAAATGTCCCGGCCGAAGGCCGGTTCCTCTTAAATTACAGGCTCGCTATCGCTCGCCAGGATAAAATTGACACCTGAATGGCACGAACGGTCTTAATATGGAGTGAAAGTTCTTAAAATCGCTAAACTAATGGGGCAAACGTTTTATAATATCAAAAACAATGGGGCTAAACATGAGGGAGAAAGGGGTCAAGAAAAAAATCCCTCGAGTGGAGATCTCCCCTTAAGACCAATAAGCCCCAAATGACACTAATGAAAGCTTGTGATTCTCCCAGGATTCGAACCCAGGTCATCACATACAGAACTTACACACTCTAACCATTACACCACCAAGACCTTAGCTTGAAAGGGTTACAACTAGAATATGCCGACCCAGAACACCCTTCAAGCTAAATTTGTACATTTTTTTATAGAAAAATTGTAGCCAACACAAATGTTTTACACCTGAATGGGGTGAAACGTGATATCGTCAAATTAATGGGGTGAAGCGTTTTATTGTCGCCAAGTTAAGGGGAGGTTTTTAGTTTGGTCTCTAAACATCCTTCAAGCTTAAGACTACACCCCCTTGAGCGCCTTTCAAGATAAATTTGTACATTTTTCGGTAGAAAAATTTCCCGGCTGAAAGCCGGTTCCTCTTAACTTACAGGCTCGCTATCGCTCGCCAAGATAAAATCGACACCTAAATAGCACGAAAGGTCTTAAAATTGACAGAAATGGGTTGAAAGTTCTTAAAATCATCAAAATAATGGGGCGAACGTTTTAAAATTTCAAAAGCAATGGGGCTAAACATGAGGGAGAAAGGAGTCAAGAAAAAGCTCCCTCAAGTGGAAATCTCCCCTTAAAGGGGTGAAACGTATTACTATCGCCAAAATAAACGGACCAAACCTCTCGATATCGCCGAACAAATGGGGCTAAACGTTTTAATCGACTAGTTTACGAATCCAACGAAACACACTCACACTCCTCTTCATCGCCAAACTAATGGGGCCAAACGTCTTAATATCGCACAAACTAATGGGGCCAAACCACTTACTATTCCCAAACTAATGGAGTGAAACGTTTTACTATCGAAAAACTAATGGGATGAAACGTCTTAATCGACTAGGTTATATTAGATTAGATTGAATTAAGTTAAGTTAGGTTAGCTTACGGTAGAATATGGCTAGTTACGAATGGGGTGAAACGTCTCAATCACCCACTTTACGAATCCAACGCCCCCCACACAAACACTTCTCGTAACTACAAACTCTCGTACAAACTTAGGGGCCAAACCACTTACTATCACCAATGGGGTGAAACGTCCTAATATCGCCAAACGAATGGGGCCAAACGCCAAACCACACACACACACAAACACTTCTCTCTCGTAACTACCGACTAGTCTCGTAACTCATTCCGTTTTTGCACACACGTATGAGAAAGAGCGAGAGCGATTATTATCTAATCTAATCTAATCTTCTAAAAAAGGGAGGGGGGGTGCTTTCTGGACCCCCCTCCCCCCACTCTCCCTCCCCCCTCCCCCCCCCCTCCCCCCACACCCCTCTCCCCTTCTCCCTCATGTTTAGCCCCCTTTTAGTTTTTTGGGCGATTTTTTTTTTTAAGACGTTCGCCCCATTAGTTCGGCGATTTTAAAACATTCTTCCCATTAGTTCGGCGATTTTAAGACCTTTCGTCCCATTAGTTTGGCGATTTAAGACCTTTCGTTCCACTTAGGTGTCGATTTTTTCCTGGCGAGCGAAAGCGACCCTGCAATTTAGGAGGGACCGGCCTTCGGCCGGATAATTTTTCTACCGAAAAATGCACAAATTTATATTGAAGGTGGGGTCTAGGGATTTTTATTATGTTAAGCTTGATGGAGGTCTAGGGAGGAAACTAAAACCAATATTAAATAGATACACATTAAAGAGATAACAAAATACCCCCATCCACCCTAAAAGTTGATGGAGGACTAAAGTAAAAAAAAAAAAAAAAAAAAAAATATATATATATATATATATATATTGAGAATATATCACAAATACACGTGAGCCACTAAATGTTTCTAGCCTCTCAGTGGGGATCGAACCATCGACCATCAGAACGATAGCCGACGCTTAATCAATTACACCACGGCAGTCTAAAAGACACTCAGCCTTCAATCCTATTTATGTTAGGGAGAAGGGAAACCCACTAGGCGAATATATTTCAATTCAAACCTAGTTGTAGGATCCATATTTCCAGAATACCATACACGGATTTTTGAGTGTCCCGACGCAACTCGGGTAGAAATTGATTTAATTTAATTCTAACCCACAAAGCATGAGAGTTACAAATATTGAGAATATATCACAAATACACGTGAGCCACTAAATGTTTCTAGTCTCTCAGTGGGGATCGAACCATCGACCATCAGGATGATAGCCGACGCTTTTAATCAATCGTCGGCTATCATCCTGATGGTCGATGGTTCGATCCCCACTGAGAGACTAGACACATATATATAATAATAATAATAATAATAATAATAATATATAAATAAATAAATAAAGTGGGACTAAAGATGAGGGGGAACGGGGTCCGATTTTTGCACACGTGTTCGAAGCCATAATTATGTGTCCTTTTATCTTATCTGAGTGAAACAGAGGTGGGCTGGAGGAGGAGGAGGCTTTTGTTTAGCTTAGGAAGGAACTGTGAGAGGGAGAGAGGGAGGGAGAGAGGGAGGGAGGGAGGGAGAGGGAGAGGGAGAGGGAGAGAGAGAGAGAGAGAGATTTGATTTAACTTAGGAAGGAACTGTGAGAGGGAGAGAGAGAGAGAGAGAGAGAGAGAGAGAGAGAGAGAGAGAGAGAGAGAGAGAGAGATTTGATTTAACTTAGGAAGGAACTGTGGGAGAGAGAGAGAGAGAGAGAGAGAGAGAGAGAGAGAGAGAGAGAGAGAGAGAGATTTGATTTAACTTAGGAAGAACAAACACACACACACATATATATATATATATATATATATATATATATATATATACAAAAAAAATCGGTCGAAGGCCGATTCCTCTAAATTACAGGCTCGCTATTGCTCGCCAGGAAAAATTCGACAGCTAAATGGCACGAAATGTCTTAAAATTGACAGAATTGGACAGACAATTTTTAAAATTGGAAAACTAATGGGCGAAAGTCTTAAGGGGAGGTATTTAGTTTGTTCCCTAGACCTCCATCAAGCTTAAGATTACACCCCCTTGAGCCCCTTTCAAGATAAATTTGTACATTTTTCGGTAGAAAAATGTCCCGGCTGAAAGCCGGTTCCTCTTAAATTACAGGTTCGCTATCGCTCGCCAGGATAAAATCGACACCTAAATGGCACGAAAGGTCTTAACATTGACAGAAATGGGTTGAAAGTTCTTAAAATCATAACTAATGGGGCGAACGTTTAATAATATCAAAAGCAATGGGGCTAAACATGAGGGAGAAAGGGGTCCAGAAAATAATCCCTCAAGTGGAGATCTCCCCTTAACAATATCCCCACTAAATATGCTAAACACGAGGGAGAAGGGAGGGCGGGCGACCAGAAACACGCCCCGGGCATCTATCCTTAAAAGCACTTCTTATCTAATCAAGCCGGCAAAATAGAGGATCAATGTTGTTGTTTCGTCCCACCTTCCCACCTTGTTTCGTCCCACCTTCCCCCTCATGTTTAGCCCCATTACTTTTCAGCTTAAGAGACGTTCGGCCCATTATTTTGCCGATTTTAAGGCCTTACGCCTCATTTCTTAGTCACTTTTAAGAGCTTTCGTGCCATTTTGGTGTGGATTTTTTTTTCTTGACTCCTTTCTCCCTCATGTTTAGCCCCATTAGTTTTCAGCTTAAAAGACGTTCGGCCCATTAGCTTGCCGATTTTAAGACCTTACGCCTCATTTCTTGGTCACTTTTAAGAGCTTTCGTGCCATTTTGGTGTGGATTTTTTTCCTGGCGAGCGATAGCGAGCCTGTATCTTTATAAAGAACCAGCCTTAGGCCGGAACATATTTCTACCGAAAAATGTACAAATCTATCTTGAAGGAGGGTCTAGGGAATATATTTGTTAAGCTTGATGGAGGTCTTGGGAGGAAACTAAAAAAAATAGTAGACCTTTCGTGCCATTTAGGTGTCGATGTTTTCCTGGCGAGCGTTAGCGAACTGAATCAAATTATACAAACACACTGTATGAAATACGCCTATAACCCCTTAAAGGGGGTGACCTGCTTAAGGGGGGGTGACCTGCTTAAGGGGGGTGACCTGCTTAAGGGGGGGTGACCTGCTTAAGGGGGGGTGACCTGCTTAAGGGGGGTGACCTGCTTAAGGGGGTGACCTGCTTAAGGGGGGTGACCTGCTTAAGCGGGGGGTGACCTGCTTAAGGGGGGGTGACCTGCTTAAGGGGGGGTGACCTGCTTAAGGGGGGGTGACCTGCTTAAGGGGGGTGACCTGCTTAAGGGGGGTGACCTGCTTAAGGGGGTGACCTGCTTAAGGGGGGGTGGGTGACCTGCTTAAAGGCCCGGTCACACTGCCTTTAGCGTCTGCAGCGCGAGTAAATTTTTTAGCCGCTGTAACACGCGGTGGAAAATGTGAAAAATTGGCTAACACGTGGTTACCCGTGGTATGCCCGCTGAACAGACGCCGGCGCCTGTTCAGCGTCCTGACCGCTGGTGAAGCGCGACTGGAGCGCGGGTAAGCGCGGGAAAATCTCCACGTGGTGACAGGCAGCGGCGGGTAACCGCGGCTGCATCACGCCTGCATCACGCCTGACCCACGGGTGATCACGTGTACAGCACGGCTGGTCCACGTGTGCAGGGCGGCCGTTTCGCGGGCTATCACGGGTACTGCGCGTGTGTACCACGCCCCCACCACGGGTATATAAGGAGCCCGGGCAGGCGGTAGAAATTCAGCTCATATGCTGTTGCATCAGCATGCAGACGAGGTCAATACGGTCCATGTTCACCCCATCACGTCAGAACCAGGAGTGATGAATGCTTGGCAAATCGAGCCAAATATATAGGTCCCAGAGTACACGCGCTACACACGCAAATGCACGTGAAAACACGCGGAACAGATGCGGTACAACCGTGCTATGACCGTCATTAAACCGCGATTACCCGCTAAAGGTTCGCGTCCTATCGCGTGTAACCACGTACTTACCGCGGCCGTAGCACGTCTTTACCACGTCTTTACGCGTCTTTACCACGTCTTTATCACGTGTGTACCACGTGTGCACCCCGTGGCCACCCGCGGTCTCAGTTTTGAGCAGCTCAAAACTTGAGACCGCGTGTGATTTTTCTAGCCCGTGTGGGTGCGGCTGTATCGCGTCCTTTCACGACTTATATGCGTCCAACAGCGCTTGCTTCACGTTCACACATTTTTCGCCGTGAGACGTCCGCGATGCGAACGCGAAGGGCAGTGTGACCGGGCCTTAAAGGGGGGTGACCTGCTTAAGGGGGGTGACCTGCTTAAGGGTGGGTGACCTGCTTAAGGGGGGGTGGGTGACCTGCTTAAGGGGGGGTGGGTGACCTGCTTAAGGGGGGGTGACCTGCTTAAGGGGGGTGACCTGCTTAAGGGGGGTGACCTGCTTTTTGTTATTTCTGTCCTTTTCTCTCTTTCTCTGGCTTGTATCCATTCGGCCCCATTCAGCCAACTATCTTAAGACGTTTATCCCCATCTAGGTGTCGGTTTCTTCCTGGCGAGCGATAGCGAGCCAGCATTATATGAAGAAATCCGGCTTCGCCGGAGAAATTTTTCTATCGAAAAATGTACAAATTTAGCCTGCTGTCAAACAAAAATAAAAACTATGCTGGTTCGCTACCGCTCACCAGTAAGAAATTGACACCTGGATGGGGATACACGTCTTAAAACAGTAGGCTGAATGGGGCCAAATGGATACAAGCCAGAGAAAGATAGAAAAGGACTGAACCAAAACAGGTCACCTCCCGCCTTAATTCAGTTGCATATAAAAACTCAAGGTCCAAATATTATCTAATCAAATGCCGGCAAAATGAAGAACAATTGTTGTTTCGTCTTTAATGGGTGACTTATTAAAATAGAGTAACGCTTTATTTTATTCGTGGCAGCCATTTTGTGTCCTAATCTCTCTCTCTCTCTCTCTCTCTCTCTCTCTCTCTCTATATATATATATATATATATATATATATATATATATATACAATTTTTAAGACTCCACACATACGTGCAGTTTCAGTCTCTTGTCCTAATGGCGGCGTTCCAGGCAACCCTGTTAAGGGATGCTTCACTTGTCAAGTTCTTGGATTTGAGATCGGCGCGTATAGTCCGATCCCAGGTCTTCCTCGGTCCACCCCTTGGTGCAGCTCCCTCCACAATCACAGACCTGCATTTTTTCACCCAATTTTGTTCATCCATTCTCTCCACATGTCCATACCATCCCAGTCTACTTGTACGCATCACCTCGCTAATACTCTTTATACCTAAACGTCTCCTCAGCTCAACATTTGTTATTCTATCCTGTAGCCTGGCCCCACACATCCATCTATCCTGTAGCCTGGCCCCACACATCCATCTGTCCTGTAGCCTGGCCCCACACATCCATCTATCCTGTAGCCTGGCCCCACACATCCATCTGTCCTGTAGCCTGGCCCCACACATCCATCTATCCTGTAGCCTGGCCCACACATCCATCTATCCTGTAGCCTGGCCCCACACATCCATCTATCCTGTAGCCTGGCCCCACACATCCATCTATCCTGTAGCCTGGCCCCACACATCCATCTATCCTGTAGCCTGGACCCACACATCCATCTATCCTGTAGCCTGGCCCCACACATCCATCTATCCTGTAGCCTGGACCCACACATCCATCTATCCTGTAGCCTGGACCCACACATCCATCTATCCTGTAGCCTGGCCCCACACATCCATCTATCCTGTAGCCTGGCCCCACACATCCATCTATCCTGTAGCCTGGCCCCACACATCCATCTATCCTGTAGCCTGGCCCCACACATCCATCTATCCTGTAGCCTGGCCCCACACATCCATCTATCCTGTAGCCTGGCCCCACACATCCATCTATCCTGTAGCCTGGACCTACACATCCATCTATCCTGTAGCCTGGCCCCACACATCCATCTATCCTGTAGCCTGGCCCCACACATCCATCTATCCTGTAGCCTGGCCCCACACATCCATCTATCCTGTAGCCTGGCCCCACACATCCATCTATCCTGTAGCCTGGCCCCACACATCCATCTATCCTGTAGCCTGGCCCCACACATCCATCTATCCTGTAGCCTGGCCCCACACATCCATCTATCCTGTAGCCTAGCCCCACACATCCTTCTATCCTGTAGCCTGGCCCCACACATCCATCTATCCTGTAGCCTGGCCCCACACAGCCATCTATCCTGTAGCCTGGCCCCACACATCCATCTATCCTGTAGCCTGGCCCCACACATCCATCTCACCATTCTCATCTCATTATGTTCCATTCTGTTGACATCCTCTACTTTAACGGCCCATGTTTCTGAGGCATACGTCATTGCACTTCTAACACATGAGGCATACACCTTTCCCTTCAGGGGGAGAGGCATTCTTTTCATGGTCAGGATTGGCATCAATTCTCTGAACGTCTCCCAGCCACAGCCACACACACACACACACACACACACACACACACACACACACACATTTTTTTTTCTATGTGATTGAGGGAGGCAAAAGGCAGAACTGCTATATAGCGAGTGCCTCCCCCATAGTTGAAAGAGTGACAGGGCCAAAATCAAGGGACGTTCGAGCCCAAAAAAATAAAAAATAAAAATAAAAAAATATATATATATATACCGGTATATATATATATACCGGTATATATATATATATATATATATATATATATATATATATATATGTATAACTCTCATATACCCTTTTCATAATTATTCATTTGACACCCTTCATTTCTGAGAGTAACATATTGCACAGAATAATATGTATTCCAATGTGTTCTGTTAATCTAGATACTCCACTGTCAATGGGGTAGAGATAATATTATGTTTCTGTCAGGATTTGGGAGAATTCAATTATTTTATTATTATTATTATTTTTACACACTGATTGCATGAACTATATTAAATTGTTGCAGTGTATTATTTTCTATATATGTAAACTAGAATTCAAGATAATAATAATAATAATAATAATAATAATAATAAAAATACTGTGTTCGTATCTCCAAGAGCTTGTCCGAACCCAAAATTCCTTATCAGGTTCCGGGAATCACTTTAGCTTTTAAGAAATACACACACACACAGCATGTTATACATCACACTACAGTCTATTCGCGGTAAGTAGGCGAGACATCAGGACCTCTATCCTCTGTAACTCAAAAAAAGGGCTGGAGCAAATGGGCTGTACATTTCCTCATCTATTCCTTGGCTGAGTCTTCCCAAATGGTAGAAATATTAGCTCGATTACTCTAGTCGTTTTTGAGTTACAAGAGGTCATGATTTCTCGCCTCCTTACAGCGAACAGACTATAGTGAGTCCATTATAAAATAGGTATATTTCGGCCCTTCGCCAATCAGTCACGAGTTGAGAGATAAATCTATCTATCTATCTATTGCCTGACGCCGTGATCCCCGAAGGGGTGGCCACGAACGAACCGCCCCCATGCACCTCTGTCCCCAGTCAGACGACGCCCCTCCCCCCAACCAGCACCGCCTTCGTTCATGTACTTTCTCACTCCATCCTTCCACCTCTCCTTCGGTCTACCTCTCCCTCTCTGTCCCTCCACCTCGCTCTCGTACACCCTCTTAGTCATTCTCTCGCTTTCCATACGTTCCATATGGCCGAACCATCTCAAGTTGTTCCTTTTCACACTTTCCAGCACATCTACCTCCACACCACACCTCCTTCTTACTTCTTCATTAGTCTGTCTATCCCTTCATGTAACTCCGCACGCACTTCTTAAGTAATTCATTTCCACTGCTCACTCTTGGTCTGAGTCTCTCAACCAACGTCCATGCTTCGCTTCCGTAAGTCAGTGTCGGGATTACCACACTGTCATGCAAGGACTTCTTCACTTCCATACTGACCACTCTATTTCTTGTTACTGCTTTCACCGTTCCTACAACCCTCTTCCCCTGTTGTACCCTCTCCCGCACTTCTTCATCCATAGTCCCATCTTTACTCAACACACTGCCCAGATACTTAAATGAGTTGAGAGATAAACAGTACTTGAATATTAGAAGTACTGTTTGATAAGGATTGGAAAAATACAGCAATGTCGGTGATGAAGAGACGTTGAACTCTGTGTCTGTCTGTCTCTGTCGCTAACACACACACACACACACACACACACACTGAAAGGTCTTTGAGATGCTAACTATTCCCCATAACTCTCAAATACTTTACCTTGACTGGAATCTTATGAGCGAAGACCAACGTACCTGTGGACAGAAATGATATAAATTAGTAATAATTAAAAAAAAAAAAAAAAAAAAAAAAAAAAAATATATATATATATATATATATATATATATATATATATATATATATATATATATATATATATATATACCGGTATATATATATATATATATATATATATATATATAATATATATATATATATATATATATATATATGTTATGCACAATCTAATTACACTCTAACCTTTACACCATCAACACAGTTAAAGGTTAACTCTTTCACGCACATATGACGCAGAGGTTGCCAGATTAGCAATACGAAATAGAGTTCTCTCACTCTTATAATTACCTCTCCAAAATTAGTTTTCTGCCCACAGCTAACTCAAAGACAACTGCAGAGCATGAAGTAACTAAACTAAAGGTTTCTAAATACCCCTGATGGTAACAAAGGCTTTAAAGTATCCCCAATAGGCTCAACACAGCTAACTCAAAGACAACTGCAGAGGTTGAAGTAACTAAACTAAAGGTTTCTAAATACCCCTGATGGTAACAAAGGCTTTAAAGTATCCCTAATAGGCTCAACACAGCTAACTCAAAGACAACTACAGAGGATGAAGTAACTAAACTAAAGGTTTCTAAATACCCCTGATGGTAACAAAGGCTTTAAAGTATCCCCAATAGGCTCAACACAGCTAACTCAAAGACAACTGCAGAGGTTGAAGTAACTAAACTAAAGGTTTCTAAATACCCCTGATGGTAACAAAGGCTTTAAAGTATCCCCAATAGGCTCAACACAGCTAACTCAAAGACAACTGCAGAGGTTGAAGTAACTAAACTAAACGTTTCTAAATACCCCTGATGGTAACAAAGGCTTTAAAGTATCCCCAATAGGCTCAACACAGCTAACTCAAAGACAACTGCAGAGGTTGAAGTAACTAAACTAAAGGTTTATAAATACCCCTGATGGTAACAAAGGCTTTAAAGTATCCCCAATATGCTCAAAATCGCGTCATATGTCGGAGAGGGTTAAGTACATGACTACTGTACACAAAGGAAAGATTTGCATAGATTTACATATAAACACTGACCACACAGACCATACGAACCCTACGAGGTGATCAGGACTTAATTCTAGTAGAGATAGCAACCCTGAGAGTAAGGAAAAGTGGAAGGAAAGGATAGCTCTCTCTCTCTCTTTTTCACACACATATAGTATCTAAAACACTCACTAATCCTCTCTCTCTCTCTCTCTCTCTCTCCCACACACACATCAGAACACAATAGGCGCGTTCAATCTCAACCTTTAGACTTTCTATGTTGCAACCATATCAGCCGCTGCGGAATACAAGTGAGTTAGCAGTTTTAACCCGTCCAGCCCCGGCTAGTTTTGTAATCTTTGTTCACCAGAACCCGGCCGGTTTTCAAAAAATGGTTTTATTCCAGAAACAATAGCGAATGGGTTAGGAATGAAGGAAAAACCACGAAAAACCGCTCAAAAAGCTTAAAAAATGGTCCTACAGAGCCCCCGAAAACGTATTTTACAAGAGTAAAAAATTGAAGGCAATTATCCCAAAAAAACAGGTTATTGCGCGCTCACACGCACGCACGTGGACTTTGAGAGTGTTCAACCATCGGCACGGTTGCGTGGGATACGTACACAGTTCCCATACAAATCTGAGCCCTCTTGAGTGGCTACACCTGAGGTTACGGTCGGCGCAATTAGGGTGACGCGCCAGGCGCGTCTCTGGGGCTGTGCATTACATACATCGCCGACGCGTCAGGCGCGTCGCTGGGGCTGTACGGGTTAAGAAGGACTTAAGGGGAGATTTTCACTTGAGGGATTTTTGTCTTGACCCCTTTCATTCTCATCTTTAAATCCATTGCTTTTGAGATTTTAAGACGTTCGCCCCACTACTTTGGCGATTTTAACAACTTTCGCCCCATTTGTCAATTTAAAGACATTTCGTGCCATTTAGGTGTCAATTTTTTCCTGGTGAGCGATAGCGAACCTGTAATTTAAGAGGAGTCAGCCTTCGGCCGGGACATTTCTCTACCGAAAAATGTACAAATTTGTCTTGAAAGGGGGTCAAGAGGGAGTAATTTTAAGCTTGGTGGAGGTCTAGGGAACAAACTAAATACCTTCCCTTAAACTTCTTATCTGTACAGTAGATGGGTTCGAAATTTTGGAGGTCTATGATTGGCACTTTCAAGGTTTTATGGTGTGTGTGTGTGTGTTAATGTGGTGTCTGTCTGCCTGTGTGTGTGTGTGTGTGTGTGTGAATGTGGTGTCTGTCTGCCTCTGTGTGTGTGTGTGTGTGTGTGGTATCTGTCTGCCTGTGTGTGTGTGAATGTGGTGCCTGTGTGTGTGTTATTCACTTGCTTGTTTCGTCAAGGGGAATCCACGCAATGCGAGCTAAGCTCATTATTATCGCGCCTCCTTAACTGGGAATGTATTGCGTGAAATGCATGTTAAGTGTTTATGTATCGTTGGAATGGCTGTGGATGTGTGTGTAGTCTGTATTTTAGCCAATTGGCGACATCTGGAAACGAAGGCTTAGGGTTAATCTGTATGGTACCATTCTCACTACGGTACCAGTCTCACCCGAAGGCTTAGGTTGACCAGTAGCTTAGGTGAACCATATGATACCCATCTCGCCTTGTACCATTTTTGCCAACCCCAGATGGGACGTCACAACGTCGTCCACTTATTCCAGGTACCTATTTACAGCTAGGTGAACTGAGGCTAACACATGAAAGGAGACAAGCCCAATTTGTCTCCGCCCGGCCGGGGGATTGAACCCCTGATCCCTCGTGTGTGAGACGAGAGCGCTACCTACTAGGCTACGGGCTGTGTGTGTGTGTGTGTGTGTGTGTGTGTGTGTGTGTGAATGTGGTGCCTGTGTTTGTGTGTGTGTGTGGTGTCTGCCTGTGTGTGTGTGTGTGTGTGTGTGTGTGTGTGTGTGTGGTGTCTGCCTGTGTGTGTGTGTGTGTGTGTGTATGTACGTAACTCCCAAGGACACAGGGAGGACACAATACACATTTATCTTTAGTCAACACACCCAAAACCAACCACGTTCTTGTTAACCCTTTCTGCACCGCCGACGTGTTTGTAAGTTAGTATTTAGTCTGTGCAGCTTAGGAAGGATCTAGGGTCGTAAAGAGGGTTAAGGGGAGTGACCTGATTTTTGTTATTTCTCTCCTTTTCTCTCTTTCTCTGGCTTGTATCCATTCGGCCCCATTCAGCCAACTATTTTAAGACGTTTATCCCCATCTAGGTGTCGATTTCTTCCTGGCGAGCGATAGCGAGCCAGCATTATATGAAGAAATCCGGCTTCGCCGGAGACATTTTTCTATCGAAAAATGTAAAAATTTAGCCTGCTGTCAAAAACATTTAAGAAATATGCTGGCTCGCTACCGCTCGCCAGTAAAGAAAATTGACACCTGGATGGGGATACACGTCTTAAAACAGTAGGCTGAATGGGGCCAAATGGATACAAGCCAGAGAAAGAGAGAAAAGGAGACACACAAGCAGGTCACCCCCCTGAAGGAAGGATGGGCGTATAATTATATGGTAATTTATATATATTTTTAATGTCACACACACACACACAATGCCTAGGTGTAGTACTCAACCAACCCTCACATTCACACACACACACACACAGCCCGTAGCCTAGTAGGTAGAGCTCTCGTCTCACACACGAGGGGTCGGGGGTTCAATCCCCGGCCGGGCGGAGACAAATTGGGCATGTCTCCTTTCATGTGTTAGCCTCAGTTCACCTAGCTGTAAATAGGTACCTGGAATAAGTGGACGACGTTGTGACGTCCCATCTGGGGTTGGCAAAAATGGTACAAGGCGAGATGGGTATCATATGGTTCACCTAAGCTGATGGCTACCTAAGCCTTCGGGCGAGACGGTACCGTCTATAGTGAGAATGGTACCATACAGATCCACCCGAAGCCTTCGTTTCCGATGTCGCCAATTGGCTAAAAATACAGACTGCACACACATCCACAGCCATTCCAACGATACATATAACACCTACACATATAGGAGGCGGGAAATAACGAGCATGCTCACTCCCGCAATACAACTAGAGTAAGTACAACTAGAGTAAGTACACACACCCACACAACACACACACACACACACACTCAACAATGCCCTAACTGAAGTACTCAACCAGCACTACTATCTCCCTTGCACAGATAGGGTACGGAAAAAACCCTCATGGTGAACACTACAACGTTTCTCTCAAGTACTCCAACAACAACAACAACACCACCACCACCACCAATACCACCACCAACACCAACAGTGCAAAAATAACAATGGTCTAATCGAAACTACATAATCAGCCTTGAACACGCCCACCAGGCAAAATAACAGTATGTATTGTACTCATATACTGTATATATATATATATATATATATATATATATATATATAGAGAGAGAGAGAGAGAGAGAGCGAGAGAGAGAGAGAGAGAGAGCGAGAGAGAGAGAGAGAGAGAGAGCGAGAGAGAGAGAGAGAGAGAGAGCGAGAGAGCGCGCGCGAGAGAGAGAGAGAGAGAGAGAGAGAGAGAGAGCGAAAGCCAGAGCCAGAGCGAGGGAGCGAGAGAGAGAGCGCGAGAGAGAGAACAAAAATATACATATACTGTAATACAAAAAAAGGCACATATCCCATTGTTGGGGGTGGCCGACTCGAGACAGAGCCCGAACAGAAACATTTAAAAATCCAAATTCTTAGGGTCCGGGACCACTTTTGCGTTCCCCTCGCCCTTTCTGTGTCTCGATGAGTAGGAGAATTGTATAAGGGGAGGAGGATTCCCAGCCCCCTGACCCCCAAAACAAATTAGAAAGCACAAATTACAATTCAATAATTTGTATTTTGTTTTTGTGTATACTGTACATCTGTGTGTGTGTTTTTTTTTTTTTTTTTTTTTTTTTTTCCTGTTCGGGCTCTGTCTCGAGTCGACTACCCCCAGCTATGGGGTATATGCCTGAGTATATACATAGGCTACAATACAATTCAATAACATTAAATTGTATGTTTCTCTGCAAGTCACCCCTCCCGAGAATTCCCCCTAAACTAAAGTGGTACACACATCTCTAATCTATATCTATCTATCTGTCTGTCTGTCTGTATATCTATCTATCTATCTATCGATTTGTTCTGGCCCAATCCCCATTTTTTCTATTTTTTTTTTTTTTTTGTTTTTATCTCAGTCGGGGGAAACAAAAGCAAGCCATGTTTTTTTTAAAAGAAGGGACGCTTGTTACAGGAAGCTTTGTCTTTTGTCTCCTTCATACACACCGGAAAACAACAACTATAATTTCATATCACCAACCCAACAATTAACTTACAAATAAACCTAATTAATGACAAAGAAGAAAAAAGAAAACGAAGAAAAGAAAACGAAATATTTCACCCTAAACTAAAGTAATACACACATCCCTAATCTCACGCTGGGAAAACGAAACCATGTCATTTTAAGAGGGTATATATTTTGTCTGGGTGGGTTAAATCCTGGTAAGTCCCTTGAGGTGGAAGGAAGTACAACTGAGAAACGGTGGTGTAATTCTGAGAATTGAGAGTGTGTGTGTGTGTGTGTGTGTGTGTGTGTGTGTGTGTGTGTGTGTGTGTGTGTACTTACTCTAGTTGTACTTACTCTAGTTGTATTGCGGGAGTGAGCATGCTCGTTATTTCCCGCCTCCTATATGTGTAGGTGTTATATGTATCGTTGGAATGGCTGTGGATGTGTGTGTAGTCTGTATTTTTAGCCAATTGGCGACATCGGAAACGAAGGCTTAGGGTGGATCTGTATGGTACCATTCTCACTATAGACGGTACCGTCTCGCCCGAAGGCTTAGGTAGCCATCAGCTTAGGTGAACCATATGATACCCATCTCGCATTGTACCATTTTTGCCAACCCCAGATGGGACGTCACAACGTCGTCCACTTATTCCAGGTACCTATTTACAGCTAGGTGAACTGAGGCTAACACATGAAAGGAGACAAGCCCAATTTGTCTCCGCCCGGCCGGGGGATTGAACCCCCGACCCCTCGTGTGTGAGACGAGAGCTCTACCTACTAGGCTACGGGCTGTGTGTGTGTGTGTGTGTGTGTGTGTGTGTGTGTGTGTGTAGGGTGGAGGGAGGGGGGATTTGGAGAGGGGGGAGAGTAGGGGTTAAGATAAAGAGGAAAGGGAGGAAGAGGGAGAGATATGAAGGAAAGAAGGAGGGGGGGGGAGGGAAGGAGAGAGAGAGAAGGGGGGAGGATGGTTCTTTATCAGTGTCCTCTATAAGAACATTACCACCAATGTCATTACACTAAACGAAAATCGCAAACCTCGTGCCAAATAATGATGACCAGAGAGAGAGAGAGAGAGAGAGAGAGAGAGAGTTAGTTAGTTTCCGAGGCCGGCGTATACAGCGAAATATAATGAAAAGAAAGATAGTAAAAAAGAAAGATAGTGAGATTAGAGATAGCGGGGACAGTTGGCAAGGTGTCTGCGATGACTAGCTTACTTTGTTATCTCTCTCTCTCTCTCTCTCTCTCTCTCTCTCTCTCTCTCTCTCTTTTTCCAATGTTCCCTTACCCACTCTAAACCACTGTTTGGACACTTGATCCTCAAGTGTTTTGGAGGACAAGCAGCCTAGAAGGGTCACTAGATTTGTTGTTGCTTGATTTCCTTTGTTCTCTCTCTCACACACACACAACTCTCTACTCGCTTTCTCTTGCACATATCCCCATCTCTCTCTCTCTCTCTCTCTCTCCCCAAAGGGGGTGAACAGCTCAGGATGGACCTCGACAGACTGGGTGAATAGTCGGAGACATGGCAGATGCCTCTAAACTTGGAAAAGTGCAAGGTGATGCATATCGGCCAAGCAAACCCCAAGTCAGGCTATTCACTATTGGGAAGTGACTGACTTGTAAAAGGAGTTGGGTGTCCTGATTAGCAGTGACCTAAAGTTGTCCAAGCAGTGCATTGAAGTAGAGAAGAAAGCTCAGAAATGATTGGGCTATATTAAGAGGCAATTTAAGTATAGAAATAAGGAAATAGTCCTCACACTTTACAACGCTCTGATACGGCCTCTCCTGGAATATGCTGTTCAATTCTGGTCTCCAGCACTCAGGAAAGATATAGAGCGACTGGATAGAGTACAAGGTAGGCCTACACAGCTTATTCCATCGCTTAGAAGAATGAACTATGAGGACAGGTTGAGAGCTCTTGATCTCTTTCCGTTGGAGACACTCAGACTACGAGGTCAGCTCATTGAAGATTATAAAATACTTAATGGGTTTGACAATGTGGATTATAGCAAAATGTTTAGCCTCAATATGAATACGACACGCAACCATGGCTGGAAATTAGAATTGAAAATGTTCAATATTAGTATTTGTGGAAACTTTTTCACATATAAGATCTGTTCTACCTGGAACAAACTTTCCTCCGAAGTTGTAAACAGTTCTTCAGTAGAGCAGTTCAAGAAGAGAGTAGATAGTATTTTGCACACTCTGTAAAGAGTGTAGTGCACTAAGCAGTCTCTCTCCTTCCACTTCCAGTATCTCCTCGGAATGGACTGCAAGGTCTCTGACATACTAACTATTCCTTGTAACTCTCCTAGATAACCAAAGCCCTCCTTGTATGATAATAAACTTGATAAGGTTTTTCCAAGTATTGTGCGTCAATTTCTGGGTAAAACTGCGAAGCTTCTGTGTGGCCCCATTCACCCCACTGTTTTAAGACGTGTGGCCCCATTTTTCCTACTGTTTTAAGACGTTTGGCCCCATTCACCCTGCTGTCAACCCATTCAGCATACTGTTTTAAGACGTTTGGCCCCATTCACCTTACCATTTAAGACGTTTCAACACAATTAACCTGACTATAATTTCCTGGCGACTGAAAATGAGACTGCATTTTTTAGGTACCTCTCTAAATGTGTACATTTTTCGGTAGAAAATGTCTCTGGCGAAGCCAGACATCTCCCAAACATTATATCTATCTCTCTATTTATCCATCTATCTATCTATCTATCTCTCTATTTATCCATCCATCTATCTATCTATCTATCTCTCTATTTATCTATCTATCTATCTATACTTTCCCCTGGGGTGTGGATGGAGGAGGATGTGCTCTCCGTCAACGGTTATTATTGTATTGTTTTCTGCAAGATTGAGACGTTTTGTGCTGCTACGGTTGATCTTGAAGCTTTCAAGGTTTTGTGGTTGTGTACCGGTTCCATCAAATAATTGACTTCTGACTTCGTCCCGGATTCTTGCGATGTTACAGGACTGACCTTTGCATCAGCGCTAGTTCAGAGTCGATCTTGCTGATGCCTGAGCAGACTACAGTAGCGGTTACCCTGGGTTTGGATACACATGTCATACGTTACAAGGAACAACCTCTGAAGACGACGACGGCCAAAATATCCAGCAGTCCCCCCCGGCTCTCAAGATATTTATAAAAGATATTTATAAAAGTTCCAACCCTTCTTGAATGTCAGAAACACTAAGCACAAAAATAAAGGAACAACCTCTGAAGACGACGACGGCCAAAATATCCAGCAGTCCCCCCCGGCTCTCAAGATATTTATAAAAGATATTTATAAAAGTTCCAACCCTTCTTGAATGTCAGAAACACTAAGCACAAAAATAAAGACTTCTAAGTGCCGTTACGAAGATAGGATGGTTGCAGGCGTGGTGATGTCCGATCCAACCTTCAAACTCTTCAGGAACAAGAAGAAGAAGATAGATACTCTTGGTCTGAGTCTCTTCCCGAACGTCCATGCTTCGCTTCCGTGAGTGTTGTTGTTGTTGCTGTCTGTGGTGATCAGGAGGACTCGCCTGAACTTCCCAGAGTAATAGTCACCGCCGAAACAGCCACCCACCAACTCGAAATATCGGACAACGCCCGCCTGTAAACAAAACAACCAACTCCCGAGGATGACCCTTCTACTGCTGATGCTGCTGCTGCTGATGATGATGGCACCCTAGGGATCCAGCAGTATCTGAAGTTGGTGGATATGCATCGGGACTGGTCATGTGTAGTGAAATAATAATGGCAGACTGTGAGTATGTAGAACATTCTGTATTGGCCTATGTCTCTACAGCAAGGCATTCAAAGAGCAAGGATCAAATTGTAAATATATGCACTGTGTTCTACAATGAAAATGACATTACAAACGCTAAAGAAGTGTTCTATAATAAGATGAATCAAAAGATTGTGTGGAGAAGATCTGACAGTAAGACAAGGGAGAACTTTATTGACATTATTGATCTTTTTGAGAAATGTGACAACGAAAATGTAAAATTGCCTAAATTTGTCACTGCTAACTTTGATGGTTTTCCACCATCAAATGGTTTTGATGTGATTGGAGGTTATATAAAGGAGTTAATTGATCAAATTAGTGAACTTAAAGGTGAAGTAAAATCACTGAAAGAGTCACGTATTGAAAATGTTGGATTTGTAGAAGATAACTATATTATTAAGGAAGAACTACTGGAGATAAAGGGGATACTTAAAGATATCAAGCAGAGGAGTAGAAATAGTGATCTACGGAGAGACAGTATCTTAGTGGAGAATCTTGATAAGTTACTAACCGGCCATGATGACAGTAGTGTTGGACATAAAACTATTAGTGCTTATGAGAGGGAAGTGGAGGGGTTACTGAAGATGACTGGTGAACCATCCGCTCCACCACTGAGTCAGCAACGTGACAGTCAGTTTGATAGTGTAGCCTCACCTCTACAAATGCCTACCTACAGTGAGGTACTGTGTGAGGAGCAGAGCTCACGTGGCACTGCTCCTTCATCGCCTACAACAGGATATAAACAGCAGAAACAGTTTGTTGGAAATGGTGCGATCAGGAAGTCATCTCGTGTTCTCGAACTAGAACATGAGGTAACACGGTCGAAGGAGAAATCTGTTGAGCCCCTGCAGTATATGAGATCCAAGAACAGTGACAGTAAAGGTGAACGAGGAGAAACAGGACGTGGTGTCCTGGATGATGATGGCTTTCAACAAGTTAAGAGTCGGCGCGGTAGGAATGCCTCAGTCCCCCCTACCCAACAGCCGCAAAGAAAAATGGATCAGAAGTGGAAGAGGCCAGCTGGTGTACGAGGAACAAAAAACGTTACTCAATCTAGGTTTAAAGGCTCTGAAAGATCAGGAGATATTTACATTGGGAATGCTGACTGTGACACTAGCGTTGTTGATATTACTAAGTATATATCGGATGAATTTAACATTGAAAGTGTAAAATGCTGTGAGCTTGAATCTAAATTTGAACGAGAATGGAAGTCATTTAAAATAACTGTTGCAATGAGTAAGAGGGATGATTTGTTACGTCCGGAGTGTTGGCCGAACCATGTAATTGTTAGAAAATACTATAAACCTAAACATACATCTTAATGGCTAAGATTGTATCATATAACTGTAATTCTGTAAGAAATAATATTGAGGCAGTAAAGTTATTGACTATGGAATACGATATCATTCTTTTACAAGAAATAATGTTATTGAAAGAAGACTTAAATGTTTTAAGAACAATCAATGATGCATTTGATGCAATCGCATGTGTGGAAGATAGGAGTAACGAAGGCATAGTAGAGGGTCGTCCTTCAAAAGGTGTTGCCATATTATGGAAAAATTCACTTAGTAATAATATTGATTCTGTGTATTGTAATGAAAGAATAATTGGGATTATAATGAAATGTAGAGATGTACAAATATTTATAGTGAATGTATACCTACCTTGTGACAAGCAAGACGAGGACTCCTTAGATGAATTTAGAAATACAATAGCCACTCTTGATAATTTTATAGCTGAACAACACTGCAACAATGTCTTAATTGCAGGAGATTTTAATGCTAGTCCAACTAAAGGTAGGTTTTGGAAAGATATTATTAATTTATTTATTAGCAAGTGCTTTATATTTAGTGATGTCGAGGCAATGCAGAATGATTCGTTTACATATTTATGTCCTGCAAAGAATACAACCAGTTGGCTTGATCATATAGCAGTAAGTGAGAGTCTAAACGAAATAATAGATGATTTTACTATAAGGTATGATATGGCCCTCTATGATCACTTTCCCCTGGCATGTAAGCTAAACATTGACATATGTAATGTTGGTATAGTAGATGTACACATTGAACCGTCAGAATTCATCGACTGGCAAAAACTGTCTATTGTGGATAATTTACAGATATATAAATCAAATATTAATCATTATCTAAGTGAATTGGATATATCAAGTTTTAATTGCTTGGACTGCAGTGTATATAGATGTAATAATGAACATCATATCAAGGAATTAAATTTAATTTATAACAGTATAATTAGTTTGTTACTTAATTCATCTTCTTTGTTTAAGAAAGAACCATTAAAAAAGCATAAAGTTATACCAGGTTGGAATGATGAAATTAAGGATTTGCATAAGTTTGCGAGAAGTAAGTTTTTAACTTGGAAGAATAGGGGACGTCCACTTGCAGGAGTTGAGTTAGAAGAAATGAAGGAGTCTAGAAAGGACTTTAGGAATGTATTGAAACAAGTTAAACAAAATGAGTCTCAAATTAGAAAAAATAAGTTAGCTCAATCTCTATCTAAAAACAATTTGAAATCATTTTGGAAAGAGGTTAGACAAATAAAGAATAATAAAGTTTTTGTAAGTATGAAAATAGATGGAGAATGTGACCCAAAATGTATTGTAGAGAAATTTTCCAATAAGTTTAAACATGTATATGATGATTGTAAATGTCAGAATGATGATGACTTCATGATAGATAAATTGGTGAAAAATGTACGTGACGGTGAAATATTTGGTAAGGTAAATAGTCATGATGTATCTACAGCAATATCTGACCTCAATTGTGGTATTGGCCCAGATAATATACATTCTTTTCATTTAAAGTATTGTACAAACGAATTGATAGTAGTAATTGCAAAGTTGATTTCTTCTTGTGTTGTACATGGTTGTATGCCTGTAAGAATGAACTTTGGAATTATGGTACCCTTATTGAAAGATAAGTATAAAGATAATACATCACTTGATAATTATAGATCAATTACGTTATCGCCAATATTATTGAAGGTATTTGAATACTGCTTGAAGTACAAAATTTTAAGATATGTTAGTTTAAATGATAGGCAGCATGGATTTAGAGAGAGGTATTCTACTTCTACTGCATGTTTAGTTCTCAAGGAAACCATTTTAAGGTACACCACGGAGGGATCTAATGTTTTTTCATGTTTTATTGACCTGACAAAAGCTTTTGATAAGGTGAATCATTTCAAACTTGCAAATAAGCTTTTAAAACTAGGATTACCAAATTTCTTGGTTAATATTTTATTTTACTTTTACAGAAACCAACATGTTGTTGTCAAATTTAAAGATTCAATTTCAACTGAATGGACTATGAAAAATGGAGTGAGACAGGGTGGGGTTTTATCTCCCTTGTTGTTTTCAATTTATATTGATGACTTATTAAGTAAATTATCTGCAAATAATGTAGGCTGTAGACTAGGTTTACAAGTCAGCAATGTGATCGCCTATGCAGACGATCTTGTAATATTGGCTCCTTCGGTTAGAGGTCTGCAAACATTGATAGATATTATGGATCATGAAATTAAACAACTAGACTTATCTATTAACTCTGCAAAATCAGTATGTATGATCTTAATTAAATATTGTTTCTGAATACAAATATTTGGGTTTTATAATTGATTGTAATCTTAATAATGACTTGGATATGATAAGATGCAGAAATAAGTTTTACAATGAGTTTAATTGTCTTTTAAGAAAGTTTAGCAACACGAGTACTGAGGTATTTTAAAATTTATTTCAAAGCTATTGTTTGAATTTTTATGGCGCTGAACTTTGGTTTAATAATAGAAAATGTTATATACCGTTTAAGCAGTTTTCCATTGGATACCACAAGGCAATAAAGAAAATATTGAATATGAAGTACTGGGAGAGCAACCACAGTGCTTGTAGAGAATGTGGAGTGATGGTGTTTAGGCATTTGGTTAACTGGATGAAAATAAGATTTGTATATAGAAATCTCATAAAGCCATGTAGTTTTATAGAGAAGAACATGTATTACATGTTACATAGATCTTTTCTTGTAAAGGATGTTGAAAAAATAATCCTACATGAGTATGGATTTACTAACTTATTGCTAAATGATATCAATGCTATCAGATCAAGAATTGTTTATGTACAGAACACAGAACCAACTATGCGCTAAGGACTTTTAGCTTAATGTAGATTACGTAAATAACTCTGTAAAAAGTGTATGTATATGTCTTTTTATGAAATAAAATTATGACTGACTGACTGACTATCTATCTCTCTATTTATCCATCTATCTATCTATCTATCTATCTATCTCTCTATCTATCTATCTATCTATCTATCTATCTATCTCTCTATTTATCCATCTATCTATCTATCTATCTATCTATCTCTCTATCTATCTATCTATCTCTCTATCTCTCTATTTATCTATATCTATCTATCTGTCTGTCTGTCTGTCTGTCTGTCTGTCTGTCTGTCTGTCTGTCTGTCTGTCTGTCTGTCTGTCTCTCTATTTATCTATTTATCTCTCTATTTATCTCTCTATTTATCTCTCTATTTATCTCTCTATTTATCTATCTATTTATCTCTCTATGTATCTATCTATCTCTCTTTATCTATCTATCTCTCTATTTATCTATCTATCTCTCTATTTATCTATCTATCTCTCTATTTCTCTATTTATCTCTCTATCTCTCTATTTATCTCTCTATCTCTCTATTTATCTCTCTATCTCTCTATGTATCTCTCTATCTCTCTATTTATCTCTCTATCTCTCTATTTATCTCTCTATCTCTCTATTTATCTATTTATCTATCTATCTCTCTATTTATCTATCTATCTCTCTATTTATCTATCTATCTCTCTATTTATCTCTCTATCTCTCTATGTATCTCTCTATCTCTCTATGTATTTATCTCTCTATTTACATAAAACCCAATTCAACATACCATTTATCCATCAGAAACCTACATTATTATTGCATTTCTGTTTAATATCGATGTTCACGACTCCAACTTCCTTATAGAATGAAACTCGCAAGTGGTTAATTGACCCCTCACGAGTTTCAGGCTATAAGGAAGTTGGAGCCGTAAACATCGCTATTAAACTGAAATGCAATAATAATGTAGGTTTCCGATGATTAAAAAGTATGTTGAATTGGGTTTTATGTGTTTATAGATATAGTACAGTCGCGCTAATAAGTCATGTCCCAGC